>CATIWF010163250.1:0-18680 GCA_949630135.1 Balakata baccata
TTTAATTGCTATATGCTCTTAAAAATTTGACTCACCTAGAGGCCATGATCTCCAAGCAAATGGGGTAAACCTTCAGATCAAGTCTAAATTGGAAAAACTGAAAGGTACATAATACATAAGATTTCTAATTTCCATTTCTCACGCTTAATTCTTTTCCTCTAGCGAAATTTAGTTGAGACCAAAGTTGAGCTAACTATCTGCAATACAATTGCAAGATGAGTTAAAAATTAAATCTTAATCTTCATCACAAAATAAAAAAGAATAGGAAAACCAATACACAGGCTTCTTCAGATTTACCATCTGGTAATGAGATATGAGTCCCTGTGAGTAATAATCAGAACTCATTTCCTTATGTACAAAAAATTATAAACAAATTATTATCCTAAACACAAACCATTAAAAATTCAAATATAATCATTTGATTGATAATTGAAACACCTGAATCTATATGTGACAGCAAAGCAAAATGGTTAGTTGATCTTTCATCAAGATACTAACTGAAACCCCTTTTTTCTATTAGAGAAAGAAAAAGTCCAAATAGTGGACAGCCTGAATCGAATTCTGATTCAAATGTTCACACGAATTTCTACTCTTCATCAGCACATTTTCTTAGTAATCAAGCAACGCGAATCTTAAGAAACAGTTCAGTGAGCCAAAAAGGGATACGAAAAATTAAGTTAGCATACAAAATTTTCGATGGCTAGCAGATGTTGAGACTGAAGCAATAGACCTTCTCTTCGCTTCTTCAAAAGACTGTCTTCACGCTTATTCTTTCTGATTTCTACCATATTATCATTTCTTCGTCTCCCAGCTTCATTAGCATTCACACCCGTCTTGTATGCTTTCTTCCTCATCTCTATTCCGGTGGACGATGAAAGCTAATGGCGATGATGTAGCAGCAATTTGTGATGATAAGAGATTTTGATTTGAATCACTCTTTTTAGGGTTAGAAATTTGGGAAGGAGAAAGGGGAGGGGAGATAAATGAAGTTCGGGCTTTTTGTGAGGAAATAATAAAATAAATGATTCACTTTTGGTTTGGTGGGAAACGGCGTAAATAAATTTCTTTTTTTTTTAATACTAATAACTTGATAGTGAGAGGTTTATATACCACTAATTAGGAAATAGAAATCCTCTCATTATTTATTATGCCTTTAACGAGAGTATTATTATACCCTCATTAAAACTACAAAAAAATGTGTTTTTAATGAGAGATGTTGATCACCCTCACTATCTTTCCATCATTAAAACCTGGTTTTCTTGTAGTGCATTCAGCGGGATTATGGTACCAATATGAATATGATATGAGGACATGGTGGTTTAAGCTTCGCAAGCGCCCCTAATCCTATTTATACACAGATTATGTGATTATACTCAGTTAAGGTAGCTTAAACTCTGCAAGCGCCCTTGACTTGAGATTATGGTGAGTAGAATGGCTTAATCTCTGCGAACACCCTTACTTCATACCCTGTATCCGGAAAGTCTGAGAATGAGATTTGGGCTAATCAATATAAAAAGGAACGTGGAAATTAATTAAAGGAAATAAGAATCAAATTAAGATAAACATGTATAATGTAATGTGAAATTATTTATGTGTTTGACATGATATGATATGAAATGTAAGTATTTAATATGGTGAGTTAAATTAATAATTGGATTATATATTATTATTGAAGTTGATGACATTGCATATTGATGTGTTTATTTTTTTTATATATAATATATGTTTGGATTATTGTGAATCATATCATGAATTATATGTTATGCATCCTTATGACTATATTTAAAAATTTTAATATTTATATGAGACGAGACTTGGGCTATTTGAACTAATGGTTAATATATAATAAAAGAAATATGGAATTAAATTTAATGATTTAAGTAAATTTTGATTTTATGAAATTTGTCATGATATAAAATGTGTGCATATAGTATAGTAAAATAAATTAATAGATCGAATATATGTAATATCTTTGTTGCATGAGAATATTTATTTTAGTTTTCATACATGTTAAATTTTTATTTGTCAAATTTACCTATGTCATACATTTGTGTGTCTGTATGGGGAAAACTTTAATGTCTATATGTATCACCAAGCTAGAGATAATTTAGTGTGGGAATTGGAGCTTGTAGATAATAGATATTAAAGTTGAATAAAAAGGAGTTGGAGCTCATATCAGAGGAGACACAAGAGACCAAGCTAGAGGGTTGGTTATTTTACACTTTTGCTTTTTATTGTAATCATGCATATAAGTAGATGACTTGTTTTATATATGTAATTATAGTATGTTTGGTATATTGTAAATATTTAATATGTGAATGATAATTATAACAAGTGATATGTATAGATGTGAAATAATGATGTGTAATAAAACAAACTAAAAAGAGGAATACCTAATTCAGTATATAAATATAATTAGATAAATAAAATTAATAAATGAAAAAGTTTTAATTCGAATAGGATTTCAAAATCAACGATGTGGAATTCCACTTATATGATGAGATTAGTCCTATTATATAGATGAGATGTCACAACTCAACTACCTTTGAATATCTCAAGTTATACCAATCACCACCCCATTAACGACCTCAATAAGGCAACAAAAAATGAAATCAAAGTATAGGATCAGTATCCAAGATAACCTAGAGCACTTCAAATCTAAGGATACTTGCACCATTGCGTAGATAATCCATGTGATAGTCTCATAGCAGGTCATCCAATATACTTTACTACTATAACAAGCATCCATATGTTAAATTTAAATATCTAATATCTATAACTTATGAGCTCTACTGCTTAACCTAATCAAAGAGTATAATATGTGTTAGTGTTTCTGGATTAACAATGTCTTATCTTGTTAACCCTATGATTAGGGATCATTTAGATGTAAATACAATGGCACATGATAGAATTCACATTATCATGATCTCATCACGATTATCTACATATTGTGTTTTATATTATGGACTTCATTAAACAGTTTAAGATCAAAACAATTCATCATACATAAGTACGACTGAATGAAAAAACATCTTTATTAATATATTAATATGTACGTCAAATGCTAAAGGTGATTGCCCTTAGAGCACCTCTCTAACAAGAAATGGGTGCCATAACTCTTCTAAAGTTCACTAGCCATAACATTAAATGTTGTTTGCAAAGGCAGATTCAGAGTCGTGAATTTTAATTGTCCACTAGATCTTGGCACGTGACTCACCTTGATTCATTCACAGCACTAATGGCTATATTAGTTAAAATTTCACTGTTTGTCCTCCAACTTTGCAATCATTAACCATCTTTCCTATTCAGATTCGTGATTGCAAAAATGGGCATGAATCTGGCCTGAACTTTAAGGGATCTTGGCATCAGGCAACTCTCGATCGTGAACTAGGACTTGTGGTCGTGAGCTTTAAATTAGTAACCCTTCATGAACCATTGTGGACTTTCGAGACACATGGCATTGTCTGGTTGAAGCTCTTTCCAACGGTCATCTATATATGTATCTCACAAGCGTAAACTATATTCGCAATTATGAACCCTGCCTTTATGACTTCCTTTGCCATTGTGAACCAGCTTGTGAACCACACTGCAATCCAAAGGGACTTCTCTATAGGAAACTCACAAGCGTGAACTAGTGCCTCACAGTTGCAGCTTCTTTCACGGGAATGAATCTTGCCTTACGGGCGTGACTTACATATCCTTAACTTTTCTTCAATAGTTTGCTAAGCAATTAAAGTCTTATGCACTTGAAACTTGTTATGATATCAAAACAACACTTAAAGAAGGCATGAGTAACATTTAATTTGATTATCAATATCAAAATAGAGATCAATCACCCTATGGTCAACAATTTTCCTCTTTTTTATTTTGATAATCAAACTAAGTAAAAATTTTAAAAAATTGAATGTGCATAAATGAAATTAAGGCATAAAGAAATAAGTATATGAAGTTTCAAGTCATTCCATACAAGTTAACATACTAAAACATATAGGGGGTGTTTGGGTTTGCTGTTAAGTATTCCAAAAGCAAGTTTTGAATTTTTTTTATTTAATAGATTGATTTTTTAAATTTTTTATAAACTACTTTTTTCAAACTTGATTTTGGGAAAAATATCTATTTAGCTGCTTTTACCAAAAGCAGTTTTCAAAACTCAAAAAAAAAAAAATTCAAAATTCAAAATTTTTTCCAAAAAGTATTTTTCTTTAACACAATGCCAAATAGACCAAGAGTCAAACATTATGTTCAAAAGTTAATAAATTTTAACTTAAGTCTAATTCCAAACATTTTTTCTTAAGCTCTCTCAATTTTTTTCCCTTTTTTCAAGATAAAAAAGAATGCAATCATCAATCACATAAGGGCATAAAAGAGAGAAATAAGTCAAACAATACATACTCTTATTAAAACATTAAAAAAAATTATAAAAACATAACATATGTGATCACAGGGATCATGTGCCACACAAACTTAAAAACAAAAAATGCAACAAAACACAAACACTAAAGAAAAGGCCTAAATAGCAACCAATATTAGTGACAAACTTCAATATGTCACAAACAGTGAAGGATCAATGATAAAATATATAGCTATTCCAATTTCAAACTGTTAAGAAAGAGTAGTGACGGATTTGCGACAGAATAGAGACGAACAATAATGACGGACATCGTTCGTCACTAAAATTGGTGGCTATAATTGGTGCCTACATTAGTGATGGATCCACGACAGATTGGATAGAAATGGTTTGTGACGTGATAAAATCCATCATTGTTCTTCTAATTGTGATAGAGTTTGTCTATCACAAAAGTAGTGTTATTTTAATTTCTATAAATTTGCGACGAATTATTGTCCGTCATTAAGCTGAACAATAGTGATGGAATTGTTCTATCATGAATTTCATAGACGATTGTCACTCATGTAAACTTAAAAACAAAAAATGCAACAAAACACAAACACTAAAGAAAAGGCTTAAATAGCGACCGATATTAGTGACAAACTTCAATATATCACAAATAGTGAAGGATCGATGATGGAATATATAGCGATTCCAATTTCAAACTTTCAAGAAAGAGTAGTGACGGATTTGCGACAGAATAGAGACGAACAATTGTGATGGACGTCGTTCGTACTTAATTCACTAACTAAAATTGGTGGCTATAATTGGTGCCTGCATTATTGTCGGATCCACAACGAATTGGATAGAAATGGTTTGTGACGTGATAAATACATCATTGTTCTTCTAATTGTGATAGAGTTTGTCCGTCACAACAGCAGTGTTATTTTAATTTCTATAAATTTGCGATGAATTATTGTCCTTCATTAAATTGAACGATAGTGATGGAATCGTTCTATCACAAATTTCATAGATGGTTGTCACTAATTTTGAAAACTAAAATGCCATTTTGTGCAACAACAAAAACGGCATAATTTGCTTTCTTATATAAACTTGAAAACCCTAAGTGCAATCAGTTTTCTTCTTTCAAGCCCCTCTTCGCCTACTTTCTCCTGCCACACCATTCTTCTCTGGTCTGCCTCTGCCTATTGCACCCCACGCCATGCCATTCTCCTTCCATCGTCATTCTTCTTCTCCTTTATCCTCTCCTGGCCAGTCTCCCTCTACCACACCGCTAATGCCAGAGACTCACTCTACTTCTTTCTAGTCAAATGAGTTATCAGCTTCTTATTTGTTAATTTTCATTCCTTTTTTTTTATATATGTTGGTGTAGATTAGAAGGTTTGTACTTGATAATGGCTCTAGCCACATTGAAGCAACTTTTAGGAGAATAACTTGTATCAAATTACATAAAGTATTCTGTATAGAGCATATTCTCTAAGTTTTATCAATTTTAGGCTTGTTTCTTGTCTCCACATCATGTAGTATAATTCGTTACTTTTTATCTTGTTCTTCATATGGTAATATGGAGAACAAATTCTCCAGAATTCAACCAACCTTTTTTTTTTAACCCTTTGAGTTCATCTATTGCCATTACTTGAAGTAGCATGACCCAATTTTATCATTTTGTAGAAAATGGTACTGTATAAATACAAAAACAAACAATTTTCATCTTCTATTAGATTTTTTGATTTAGTATAGATAGAATCAATATTTAGAGATTTAATGAAATATAAAAATATTTAATAGAAAAATGAGAGAATACCAAAGTTACAAAAATAATACCAAAGGTAAAAAACCTCTTCACCACTTGTTTGAAATAGAGAACCTGATTAGCAAACATACTCGGATTATAACACTAATTAGAACTGAAAACACATGGATTTTCTGTATATATAAACTATGATTGCTGAAAAATTTACAGGTCAATTTTACTATTTTACAAAGATTTCTCATTATTGATATTCATTTTAACTTGCTATTGATATTTGTGTTTTATTTGTTGGAAAAATTATGATTATGAGCCATTTTGAGAGGATTATTTGGGTGGGTCCCACAACTCGATTTTGGGAAAAAGACCCGGATATATGTTCTTTGACATGTGGACTATGAATTAATGTATTCATATGCTCAAAATGGAAAATGTGTGAATAGAAATTGAAGCTCAAAGTAAGCTCCGTGATAAGGAGATTTAAAGGTGAAAAGTGAGTGGGAGTTTGTTCCACATCACTAAGAATTGAAGTTGGACTTGTGTTTATATATAGAGATGCATTCTTACATGGGTAAGAAAAGTAGAATGGAAGGCTCTCTCTCGCGCGCTCAGGCGCAGGGGGGGTGCAAATCCATGGCCCGGGATGGGCCAATGCATGAGTGCGTGACCTGCGTACACGAATGTCGGCCCAAAATCTCGTGGTCCTGAACAAGCCCAATTATTTTTTTATTTCTGGAAAATTTGGCAACACTCTCGTGTTGATCCACACGGTTGGCAGTCTGCCACGCCCGTATGGATCCACACGACTAGGCCACTGACACGCCTGTGTGGATCCACATGGTCGTATCGTTCTGCCTGCAGGAGAGCAAGGCAGATTGACACGGGCATGTGGATCCACACACTCGTGTGGATTCTGTTCCAGAATGAACTTTTGAGTTTTATGTCTTTTGGAATGTCAATTTCTGATGTTTCAAAGATTAATTTCAACATTATTTGAGAGTTACAAAGACATTATTGGCAGCTTTTAAAGGAAATTAATCACAATTAATATATTGTCTCATCCATCTAGTATAAATAGGTAGTTTATGCTTGAATTTTAGAAAGTTGTTGAAGAGAATACTTTGATTGTTCTTGAAGTGTTTCTATCTTTCTTCTCATTCTTCTTCTCGAGTGATAGAGGGTGTGACAAGCTAAAGTTCGTTGTAAATAGGTGTTGTGTATTCAACAACTACTTGGAATCTGTTGTATCATGGGAAACAAACGCCGGTTATCCTAAACACCTGTGTAGGAGGTGAATTTGTCTTAAGGAAACTGTGTGCTACACAGGTCTCAGATTGATTTTTCCATTTCTACTATTTTTGAATATTGAATTAACAATTCTCCTATTTTATTGTAACAATTAAATTTATCATTTAAGAATTTATTTGATTAACTCTCCTAGTATAAGTTATCAATTTTAAAGTAATTTAATTTCTTAACTTAAAAATTTTCTATTAACTATTATTATTTAAAGGTTAACTGGTTTTATACAAACAAAGACTAACAGAAATTATATTTAATTGATTTGATAAATTAATATTATTGAGATGCTAAAGATTCAATACATTGACAACAAATTAATTTAAAATTATAATAATCAAGTTCATTGAAAATTTTTAATAATTTGATAGTTAAAAAGTCAAATCAATAAAATTCATTATATGTATAATTTGATTAAAATTATTATATAAAAATTAACAGATGTGGTTGTGCCACTTTCTATCAAAATTTCAAGTAATTTACTCAAAAAAGATTTTTAAAAAAAATAGAAAATTAGGCAAATCACAGCACTTAGCTGCTGAGTCACATATACACGTATCAAGCTAACAGGATCTTAGAACCACCTAACAAAGCAATAATATATCAGATTCAGGGCATACAATATGACAATTTTAAGTATATTTTCAAATCCATTAAAGCTTAAAAGACCATATCACCTGCTCGCCCATCTCCGTAGAGATCATAGCATAAATCTTCAAGTCCTCTACTGTCTTAGATAATCAATCCCTGTTTCCTCCAGTAATTCCAAAAACAAAAGGCACTCCAACTTTGTAATATAGATTTTCATTATCTTCAAATTACAGAACAGTCAGTAATCAAGTAGTTAAAATAATTGAAAAAACCGCTATAGAAGTATCAAAACACCTGATAATGTTTGCAACATGATAGTAATTGTTAAATCATAAACCATTATAAATATCTCACTAATATTTATACAGGAACTTTCTTGTAGAGAATAGATTTCAATATACCAACATTTTTGGCACCATGACATGAGGTCAGTAGTTTCAATCATACCGATATATGTTTTATAAATGTTCAAATTTTGTATAGTTATGAAATAAATTTAGGATATTCCTTTAACATGGCTGCCAACATCAAAGCAGTTTATACTCTATAATATGTAAAATGTATAATCCAGAGAATTCAGCAATAACCATAAATTCAAATTTAATCTTTTAGTTGAGAATCATATAGCTTTAAGTTATCCAACATACACCACAATCTCAACCTAAATAATCTCTAACGAAATGGAATTCAAATCTAATATTTTGTTCCACATATATACATAACCGTTGGTTGATGATTTGCTAAGAGAATTTTAGTTATTGCGAGTGATAACCCAGATGAGTTTTCCTTAAGGCTCATTTTTCGGGTAGACTCGAAACCATTTCCAGCCAGCCCTGAGCTTCACAAATTGGAAGAAAAACATTACTCATTAAAGGAAACTGATATAATTTTTTCTATAGTATCTCCTCGAAAACTAGAGAAACTGAGACAGAACCTGGGTCTCCTAGACTGGGTCGCACTGCATAAGCTGTAAGATCTGCTCGTCCAGATTGTTAATTGAATCTGTAGATAGCACGAAACAAGTAGGAACAGATCAGTCCAAAAAAACTCCTAAAAGACTCAATTACTCAACAAACAAACACAAACCGAATGAAAAACATTACTCAACTAAGGAAACTAATATAATTTTATCTACAATACTGAATCTCTTCTACTGTATCATATTTAGATAAATTTTAACAAAAATAAAATGAGCTATATGAAAAACATTACTAAACTAATTTTATTTTTATTAAAATTTATATGAATATTTTATGTCATATTTCTGTTAAAGAGACTAAGAGAGTATTTGGAAGTGCTGTTAAGTGTTTCAAAACCATATTTTGATTTTTTTATTTAATTTACTATTTTTTTTAATTTTTTATAAATTGTTTTTTTCAAATCTACTTTTGAAAAAAATATTTATTTATCTGTATTTACCAAAAATAGTTTTCAAAACTAAAAAAATTAAAAATACATTTTTATTTTCCGAAAAACGTTTTTTTCCAATCATAATACAAAACGAACCATAATAACTAAAGATAGAAGTACTATTTAGTTATAAAATAAAAGTTGATTTATTTTTGTGTTACAAATAATTTTTGAGGTACTGAATTATTACAATTTACATAATTGAAGTAATTTTATGTTATAAATAATTTTTAGAATACTGAGTTGTTACAATTTTCATAATTAAGGTACTGTTTGAGTAATTTACCCGACTTTAAGTACTGTGAATGTCCAAAACAACGTCACAGGAGTAAAATTGGGGGGCACTGTAGTAGCTACAGTGCCCCTTTCAAGCCCTCTATATGTTAGTATGGATTTAAGGGGAACATTAAGGGTAAAACTGATGATTCTTGTATAGCTTCCACGCCCACCACCTCGACCGCCTCACAAATAATTCATCAATTGTAAGCTGACTCAAGTCTTTCGATTCTTCTATGGGAGCTACCACATGATCATTTTTTTTTCTTGGAAGACTTCTTAATATTTTTTCAACAACTTTCTGTTCACAGGCAAATGATCACAATATTTGCGAATTTGATCGACAACTTCCAGCAGGTTGCAAAATAAGCTACCATAGCCTCACCATCCTGCATAAAGAATTATTCAATTTTTGTTCGAAGTGTTTGCAATTTGACAGATTGAACCTTTGCAGTCCCCCGGTAACTCATCTGCGGTGCAATCCAAGCATCTCGCGACTTCGTTGCAGCCGCAATTCGCGAAAAGATGTTGTCATCAACAGCTTGTTGAATGAAAAAGAGAGTTTTGGCATGCGCATTCTCCTTGAATTCTTTGAGAGCTTCGGCTGAAACCCCCTGCTTCACTGTAGCCATGCTCAACCGTTTCCCACAAGTCTTGAGAAATGAAGAGAGCCTTCAATTTTGTGCTCCATACTTCATAGTCACTTCCTTTGAATAATGGAATTGAAGAAAGTGTTGAATTCATACTTGTAGATCTGTTTGCCATCTCCAATAAACCTTGCTCTGACAGCAAATGTTAAGGTCAAAATCTGGTTATGAGTATTCAGCAAAACTTCTCAACTTGACTGCAAAATCAAGAGAGGCAGAGCCATTGAAAAGAAATAGTATCACCTGAATTTTAACAAATAGGTTGTAGGCAAGAACAAACTCTAATGACAACTAACTATTATCTATAAATACCATAAAAATGAAATATATGAATACCCTAGAAAAGTGCAACTGAAATATCATAAAAATGCAGGGATTTTTACTTAAATATGCTGAAAATAAAAAAAATTACCAATATGTGCTCCCTGGCTATATCAAATTGTGCCAAATAGGATGAGTCTGAGAAAATGTGGTAAAAAATCGTTGATCAAAATAGTGATTTTATTAGCAGTGTATTACTGCTGGTATAACCAGCGATATACTGTTACAATAAATCGTACACACATTATAATCGCTATTATGAGTAGCGATTTAGAGACAACCCGTGATTGGTCTGCAACACGCAGGCAACAAAATAGGCACAGATAGATGGCAAGTTTATGATGCAGGGCTGACTAAAATCGCTACTATGACTAGTGATTTTAGTAGCTCTCAGACTCCATTATATTCCCTCCGCACCTCAACTGCCCTCTTCTCATCTCAACTATTCATTTCAATCTACTTCAGCTTCTGCATCCCTGGTTGATTTGATTTTTTTTTTTATTGTAATTTTATTTTTGATAAAATTTTTTTTTTTTGCAACTTTATTTTCTTAAAAAAATTTCATTGCAAGTTTATTTTTTTATTGCAATTTTATTTTTTTGCTGATTTTTATTGCAATTTTATGTTTTTATTTGCTGATTTTTTGTATTACAATTTATTTTTTTATTTGCTGATTTTTTGTATTACAATTTTATTTTTTTATTTGCTGATTTTTTTTGCTTCTCATGTTATTTTTTAGTTGCTGAATTTTTATTGCAATTTTATGTTTTTATTTGCTGAATTTTTATTGCAATTTTCTTATTTTTGCTGATTTTTTTTTTTTTTGCTTCTCATTTTATTTTTTTATTTGTTGATTTTTTATTGAAATTTTATGTTTTATTTTCTGATTTTTTTGCTTCTCATTTTATATATGATATTTGCTTTTTTTTTTACTGCAAATTTATTTTTTTTGCTTCTCAAACTTTTGCTGATATTTTAGTTATATTATATTTTGCAGGTTGTTTTATGAAAAGGAAAAAGAAGAAGAAAAAGAGGTATGTAGAATTTTTTTTATATATTTTATTTTATATATGCATTGTATAATATATTTTTTGTGTAATTTTTGCTTGTTATGAAATGGTATTCATGTAATTATTTATTACAAAATATGTAATATATATGCAGTTATATAATATATATGTAGTTATTTACTATAAAATATGTAAAATGTGTATAATTATATAATATATATGTAGCTATTGACTATAATTTTTTATGGCCAATTCCTTTAAAAAGATATTTATATGGGTCTACAAAGAGAACAATAACATAAATCATTTGTTTGAATAAATATTATTTTAATTATTGGGCCAATGAATTTTTAGAATATGGTGACATCTATGAATATAATTTGTTCAGATCCTTAGCAAGAACCTCATATTGTATGTTTGATATTTATATGTCAGATTGTGATAAATAATATTAGAAACATTAAGTTCAATTGCGCAACAACAAAGCACTTCCAAATTGATAGATATTATTATTCATCAGACATTTCATAATCTGAAGCAAATTTATAATAATTAATAGCATTTCTCACTACTGATTTAGTAATTTCTCTACCAATTGTTACTGCTTGCTCTTTAGCATTTTGCAATATATAAAACCTACACCTAGAAAATAATATTCGGTTATTCTCCTTGCGGATCATTTTAATTGCAACCTCATAGTTAAAAATATTTTTCCGAGTAATTGTCAATGAATAATGTTTGGGATAGATAGTGAACACAAATCTTACACTAAATCTTCAGATTCTTTGAATCTAAATTGCCACTCTCGGCGTAGGCCATCATAATACTCTTTTCGATTAATGTATTTTTTGCTTTTATAATCATAATTGATGCTGGAAGAACCCAATTGTTACCTCTTTTGTTTCCAAAAAATCCAGTCATGTTAACTCGTTTTGTGTTATGATTCATTACCAACACAAACTCTAAATTTATATACAAACCATTATTACATGCAAACAAAAATAATGTGTTATCAAGTCATTATTGCAGTATCTGCTTATCCATGTGCCTTTATTAATCACATGCGAACAGTAACAACTTATATTGTATTATCATATCATTTTATTAATGCAATATCTATTTTTTTTATCAGTCATATTGTTTTATGTTGTGTTGTTAATTATTTTATTGACATATGATCAGTGTCAGATAATTGAGCTAATATTGATGTATTTTTTCAGATATGGATGTCTACAGGAGAGATGCAATACAACATGGCCCTTATGATCCATCGTCACTGAGATTATATGTTCATAGATTAGAAGCAGTTTGGCAAGATAAATTGGAGTTTCCTGTATTGACATGTCGTCGTGCATCTACATTATTGCATATGGAGGATATCGATCCATATGTGCATGTATCATTAAACAGATCAACAACTTGATTGTTTGCTCCTTTTGGTTTGCTACTGTTATAAGCTGTAATGATAACGAAAATTTCTTTCTCTTTATCATAAACCTCAACACAATGGCCTTTTGCCTTAGCTACCCTTTTATTCAATAATTGTTGCCAATTTTCACAGTACACAGCTTTATCTGCAATCTTCTTCATATATTTTGATATTCTCTTATCAAAAAATTCCACCATTTTCTTGCCCATTAACTAAAGAAGTGATAAGCATGCCTTACAATTCTTTGATCATATTATTCACCGACTCAGCAATATTAGTAATTATACTCCCATATCACATCCTTTTGTCATATGAACGAGTCCACTTATGTAATGGGATCACCTCAATTCATTGCTTTATTGTAGGCTCAACTTCATATATAGTTTCTATCACCCTTTTGAACTTTCTTTTCTAGTGTTCATATCCTATACACATCACACAAGTAGACATTAATAATTTATTAAAACAAAGATGGGTAATGTACAAATTTGAATGTAATTAATGGAAAGTTGATGACCTGTTTTTATAAGTGATTCCTTTAGTTTATTATTCTTGAATTTTTTTTATTAAAATTGCTGGCCGTATGGTGAATGCAATAACGATGAGCATACATCTTCCACTAATCATATTGCATTGCATAAATTATTCTAGCATGTCTATCACTTATCACATACAAATCATCATTTTTTGTCACATACAACTGGATGTTGTTCATGAACCAACTCTGATTATATTTATCCTCTTTTTCGACAATGACAAATGCAATAGTAAAAACCTTATTATTTCTATCCAATCTAGAGACAATTAGTAAACACCCTCTATACTTGCCATATAAAAGTATTTCATCCACATATAAAACTTGCCTACAATAATTAAAGCTTTCAATACAAGGTTTGAATGTCCAAAACATTTATTTGAATACGCGACATGTAGTATCTAGATAATTTTGAACATAACAAGCCTCATTTTCAATTACCACCTATAGCAGTTGTCATCTACTGACGAAGTTTTTTATATGACTCATTTCAATCTCCAAATAACCTACCAATGGCTAATTGCTTACCAAGCCATTTTTTTTATACGAAGGCGTATAATTGAAAGTCTTATGGATGCTGGCCACTAAGGCACTAATTTTGATTTGTAGCGCCTCCTGAATAATATATTCAATATAGCTACATATCAATTGTGAATCCAACTTTCTATAGTCTTATGACCTATTAGAACTAGTGTAGCTGTAAGGGCCATTATACCTAGTTAACTCCCAAGATATTTATCTTGATTTTTTAGTTGCACATAATCTCCAATTGTAACCACTCTTTTTTTTTTTACATACAAGTATAAATGTATTTTTTTTTGGCACCCTTAGTCATATACTCTTGATTCTGATGCAAAGAGTATTTCTTTATTGCTACTCAGACAACTTCTTTGGAATGAAAACTCATTCCTTTAAAGAACGCTTTTGATAAGTCCCATAATATTATGCTACTATCTTCTGTATAAGAATTAATATATATTAGATCATCCTCAGTACCCCTAAATATCCACCGCTTGAAAAATCAATAGGAGTTGTGTCCGTTATTATATTGCAATCGTCGTTGTCATCATCTTCCAACTCCTCATATTCATCAATATCATCAACATCGGAATCATCATTATCCACCTCATCATTATCTGCCTCACATTCATCATCTTTTACATTGTCATTTTCACATTCTTCATTTACATTAGAAGTTCCAACTGCATCATTCAAATTTACATACATTTCTTCAGTTTCAATATACAGCTCAATATAATTCAAATAATAATCATATTTTTCATGATACACATATATCATAATCATATCTCATATGTCAATACAGCCGAATTTCACATTTCCTTCCAATACTAACCTAAAACTCCTATAGATAATTTTCAGTATTTTTCTAGGAGTATTATATATTCTAATTATGTTTTTTACTTTATCAATAAGTTCTTGCAGAATCAATCTATCTTTACTTCTTATCATTTTTGAGAAATCATTTTCATAATCAATACCGGGTTGATTTTGAATTATATTTCTGGTTTAGTAAGCGGCGATACATGGTAAATTTATCATATAAATAACAAAAAAATTAATAATTAATATTTTTGTTCTATAACACATCATCAAGAATGATGAAAATAATGCAAATAAATGATTTAATAAATTCCACAAAAATAGACAAACAATAAATTAATACCATTAAATTAATATTTTATATTTATATATAAATAAATTTTTATTACTTTACTAATTGCAAAAAGATATTAGTTATTTTATGCATATAATCTTTTTTTTTTATTTTATTAGAAAAAATAATTTATGATATTTCTTTATTTAAAAAATTGTAAAAAAATATATAAACAATAAAATAATAAAAATAAATAAATAATTATATATAAATGAATTTTCATTTTATGCATACAATATTAAATTTTATTTTATTACAAAAAAATAATTTATGATTTTTATTTATTTATAAAATTGCAAAAAAATATATAAACAATAAAATAATAAAAATAAAAAATATTGTCAAAAAATAATTTACGATTTTTCTTTATTTATAAAATTGTAAAAAAATATAAACAATAAAATAATAAAAATAAATAATTACTTATATATAAATAAATTTTTTTATTTAATATAAATAATAAAAATAAATAATTACTTATATATAAATAAATTTTTATTTTATGCATATAATATTAATTATTTTATGCATATACTATTAATTATATATAAATAAATTTTTATTACTCTACTAATTGCAAAAATGTATTATTATTTTATCATATAATATTAATTTTTATTTTACTATCAAACAATAATTTATGATTTTTATTCTTTTATAAAATTGAAAAAAATATATAAACAATAAAATAATGAAAATAAATTTTTAATTATATATAAATAATTTTTTATTTTATGCATATAATATTAATTTTTATTTTATTATGAAAAAATAATTTATGATTTTTATTTATTTACAAAATTGCAAAAAATATATAAACAATAAAATAATAAAAATAAATAATGATATATATATATATATATTATTTTTTATTACTTTGCAGAAATTTATTATATAAATTTATAATATATAATATAAATTTATTCTACATGAACTATATTATGGTCAGAGGGTGCGAAAATTTATTCATCACAATAATTTATTCTAAAAATTTTCCAACACAATTATTTATTCTAAAAATTTATAATAACTACATACATATTATAAAATATAACTATCAAAAAATATTATGTACCTCAAATAGCTCTTTCACTATTTTTTTTCTATTTGCAATTTTTACTAATAATCTGCATATAAAATAATATGAATATAAATAAATTTTCAGCATATAAAATAATCATCTAAAACTTCAGTGAAATTCAATATTAAAATATATTATAATTTATCATATGAAAAATTACAAAAAAAAATATAAATAAAACTCACCAAACTTATACTTTTGCAAAATTTCTTTTTAAAAAATCACTTAAAAATATTGTTTATCCTCTTCCAAATACTCTCTCTCTCTTAAATTCTTTTCCTAATCTCTCTTACCATAAATAAAATTTTTTGTCTTTGGATGTCTACCGGAGATTGCGAAATAGGGGTATTTATAAGTGGCTAGGGTATGGGGTGACATAAAACAACGTCACAGCCTGCACTGTAGCTGGCAGATTTCCTGCTGTAATCACTAGTGTACACTAGCGATTGTACTCTATAGATAGTATAATCGCAAGTGTAACTAGCAATTTTACTGTGCCCACAGTATAATCGCTACGGTTACTAGCGATATTACTGTAAACCGTACATTGCTACTTTGAATGTCGATTTTTAACTCCATAACCTCGAACATATCTTACCTAGCACAATTTAACATAGTCAAGAAAATATTTTCCCATGCAATACATATTGATTTTTTTTATAGTATATTTAGATAAAAATCTCAAAAATCCATATATGACATGTGCCCAATTAACTAACCAACAAACTAAACCCCATTTGACTTGTTCAAATAAGTTGAAAAAGACTAAAAACATATGACTAGAAGTGTATTTAATTTATGCATCATCTTTTAACAGTAATATCCACTTTTTGTTTTCCAATTAATAAATTTCTGTTGTGGTTGGATGATGCAGTAATCAGTGGCGGAGTTAGACTCCTAATTTAGAGAAGCCTAAATTTTATATACTAATTTTTTTTATATAATTCAATTAAATTATTGATACATAAATAAATAAAAAATGATAAATATTATCCATTAAAAAAATATAAAACTAGATTCAATAACTATAAAAATAAAAAATTAATTTAAAATATTACAAATAAAATTATATAAAAATAAAATAAAAATTCATAATTGTCATAAACGAGTATTCATATTATGAAAACGTTGTATAATTAACTCATTGTTAATGTTATTAAAAATATCATTTTCAATGTATATAATCAAACAGTCATGTATCCAACAACTTCCCATCCGATTATGCAAATTACTTTTCACAAATTTCATTATAGAAAATACTTTTTACATAGGAGCAGTAGTAGCTGGTAAGATAAGTGCTAATTTCATGAGTAAATAGATCAATAGATACACAATATGTCTTTTTATCTTAACCAATTTCTCAGCTAAACTTTTAATATCTTTTAAATTTGTAAAATCATTACTAGAACTGTAACACCCTCGACTTTCCCACATGCATTATGACACGCATTACATTTAGACATATTCATTTTATAAATGTCATTCATACAAAACACATGCATACAAAGGGTTTTTAGCTAGAACATGCTCACGAGGTAGACTTGCAACCAGTCGGTTTATCGTAATAAGAGCAAGTCGCACGTGTCAAGTTATAAGTTAAATAAGGATGACAAGGTATTCAAATAAGTTAATTAAATGACAGAAAATTAAAAAAAAAAAAAAAGAAAAGGAAAAGGAAGATAGGACAAAAGAAGAGAGGCAGCCTTTGGCTTATTAGTGCTGCCCACTTTATTTCATTTCACATATCTGAACAGCCTTATCTCCCCAGCCGTTTCTTCTTCTTCTTCCCCCATAAAAGCCATCTTTTCTTCATTGTTTTACTTAAGTTTTGCTGTAAATTCAGCCCTTGAAAGATCGTTCTTGGTAAGTAATCATCTCTTCTTCTTTAAGTGTTCACTATGACTGATTAGGGTCAGTCACAAGCAGTGTTTTGTAACTCTATTTTCAAAGCCATAGAGACTGATTCTGGAAAGATGTCAAACATAAAACTTGTAGTTTTATGTCTTAGGTTTAAGGCTATATAAATGGTTTTGCATGATTTGGTTTCTGTAGAAAGATATGGGCATCGGACTGGAACTGGTGCCATTGAGGAACCTAGCTGAATCATTTTCTGTTTTGATTCTGTTTCTATATGATAGAGTCATTATCTGAGGCATCTCAAAATGAAAGTTGTAGATATATGTGTTATCTAGTTGTATACCAAATTTCAGGATCAGACTATGGACGGATGTTGATTTATAGGCAAGAGAGTCATGCCTGTTCCATATTTGACCTGCCTGCTTAGTGTTCTGGGCAGGTCCAGTCAGTT
>CATIWF010163261.1:0-22558 GCA_949630135.1 Balakata baccata
TGTATGTGTGTATAAATATATTGTTAATTTTGAATTTTTATTTTCAAAAATTGGTGACCGATGCTCTTCATAGTATTGAATCGATTCCTTTTTTTTTTTTTACCAATTCTCTATTTTATAGGGTGGCAATTTTTATTTATGCTTTTATGTGATTAATAAGCAGGGAAACCGCACTTCAATGCGAGCCATTTTCACGTACAAAACATTTTTAAAAGATTATAATTTTTATTCAAATGAGTTATGAGGCCCATAATATACAATTGAAGTTCAAAAAAACAAAAAAAGAATAACATTCCATATGTTGCATTTTTAGTATTTTATATTATTTTGTATTAAAAAATAAACAGACAATGATCTATAAAATATAATATTATAGATATAATATACATTTTATATATAGGTGTTTTTCATATTTGTTCTAGGGTTTAGATTTTAAGATTAGTTTGAAAGAAATAATGGATTCAAATGTATTATAATTGTCATCAAAATAAAATTTTACATACTTTAGTGTTCGATATTTTTTATATTTAATTTTGTGTGATATGTGATATATAGAAAAAAGAATATATACTAATCTTTGTTTTTTATATGATTGATGTTAATAAAATTATATAAAAAATATATCAATGAGGGAGAAAAAAGAAAACAAAAAAAAATTATAAATGAATATATATTTTATATTCCAGTAACCAAACATAAAGTTATGTTACATAAAGTTATATGGCGAAACCATATGCAGTATAAATTTAATTAATTATTTTTTTTTAGCAATACTAAGTAGTCAAGTAAAATTTTGAAAATGAAATTTCTCAAGAAAGAAAAATGTTGCATCGTTTAATTTTGATATTGTGAATCCTAACATTAATTGTGATAAATTAGACGGTATCTTAAAAAATGATTATTATAAAAGATTATTTAACTGAGGGTAAATTGCATTAAATTAAAATTTTTGAGTAAAATTAAGGTAAAATAATGAGATCAAAAAATAAGATTAGAGAAAAATAAAAATTAATTTATGCATTGCAGAAAGTGAACAGTATGAAAGTTAAATGAAAATTAAAAAAAATAAAGACTAAATTGCAGAAAATAAAAAGTACGAGATTTAAAAGAAAAAGAAAAAAAAGAAAAATATTGTTATTATTGAAATAACAACCTTACGGAAAAAAACTATTATAAAAGAGAATTTAATTAAGGAAAAATTAAATTAAATTAAAAGTTATATATATATATATAGGAAGACTAAATTGTAAAAAGTTGAAAGTATAAGAGTTAAAAATAATAAAAATATGGACTAAATTGTAAATATTAAAAAGTATGAGTCAAAGGAAAAATAAGAAAAGGATTAAATTATAAAAGTAAAAAATATGAGAGCTAGAAGAAAGAATAAAAAGTAGGAGTAAATTGAATTGAGTAAGGGGAGTTGTCGATTGGGATTAGGTGGTTTTAAGGATTTTTATTTATCGGGGTGTTTCCGGGTCGTCATCCTTGGGTATGTCATCAAGGACAATGGAATAATGGTGGTTGGCTCTTAGTTGGTTAATCTGTTTTTGCATCTCAATCATTGTGGAAGCAAGTTGCACCAAAGTGGCCAGTATGACAAGCATGGCAATGAAAGTTTCTAGTTGGGAGGCCACTTTATTCAATGAAGATCCTAAGTCTCTGAGGGGTAATAAGGTTCTTTGCAAATCGGTTAAGGCTGATTGAGATGTGTGTTCCACAGTGGAGTTAATCGGGTCTTTTCCCTTTCCTAATCCGACTTCTTCAGCCATCGGGTCCATGCTCATCGCAGCAATTTGATAACTATATTCTTCAATTGTAGACCCTATAAGGCTGAAAAGAGCTTAGAATGGATGGCCGAAGAGGACTCCAACACGTCCACTCTGATGCTTAAGTCAAATAGGAGAAAGGGAGTGCAAAAGAGTATAATAATAGGGTTGAAGTGTTTGAGTTTTTCTACATCACTTGTATTCTCTTCAGGCTTTTCTAGCCTATCCTCATCTTAGTTGTCTTATCACTTCTGACAATTTCATTCCTAGGAGCATCTCTTGGTCAGTCTTGTCAACATTGAATTTACTTACTATTCACGCAAGTCGTCATAGGCCTTACTCGAGCTACTTACTGTTAACATGAAGAATCAATACCAGATTTATTAATAAAATAACTCATAATCAACTCCTTACTTTTAATGTTAGCTTCCTGAAAATTTTGGTTATGGATGTAAGCAGTTCTGATTTGTTTCAAGAATGTTATAGCTCGTGGCCAAATATTGAATATACAACAGAGACGTTAGATGTAATTTTTCTCTCTGGATCTTTTTCTTGTGATCTTCATATTATTGTTTCTTGATTACATACTACTGGTGCATTCTAAGGTAATGGCTCTAATCTGGTTAAAGTGATCAAAACCTGTGACCATTGATGATTATTTTTTATTCTCAGAACTATTGGTTTTTCTTTATTTTAAACTTTGGGGATGTCATTGTACTGTCAGAGGCTACTAATTTAGTATAGCTTATGAATGCATGTACGACATACCACATATGGTATGGATTTGGTAAGTTGTATTCCTCTCAATGCTACTGTTTAGGGACGCCTAAAATGGACGAACTTTATGTTTTAGATTTTATCTCCTTCAGGTGGTTTTAGTAATAAAGCAGCTTATGATATTCTAATGAATGATGGGATGGAATTGCATAATTCTCTAAGGTCTTTCATATGGAAACGGCAAGTTCCTCAAAGATAGGATATTTCTATGGCTTCTTATTCATAATTGTCCGCTCACTAATCATGAGGCCTCTATTCTAACCAATTCTGCATCTTGTGATATCTGTACAGGTAATATGGAAACTTCCATCCATGTGTCAATTGACTGTTCCCCAGCTCAGATAATTTAGAGATCCATTGTGCCTTCTCACAAAATTAATTTTTTTAATATGAAGGAATCTGCTTCAGTTGGGTGGCAATGAATATTCGAGATGAAGTTATTTATGTGTGGAATATTCCCTAGTCTCTTATCTTTGGTGTTGGCAGCTAGTTACTTTGGCGAAGATGTAATGAATTTATTTTCTAAGACAAACGCTGCAATATTAGTCATCTTTGCAATGAAATGTTTATTCAGTCAAATGCTTTCCATTCAGCTCTGCACAAATCTGATGCCCTTCGAGATAATGGTAATCAACTACCTATTGCTGTGAGATGGGAACTGAGATTGTAAAAACAACTCGGCCAACGAAACAAAAAAGATAGCAAGTGACAAATTTAAGATCGAACTAGAATTGAACTGGTCTATGTGAGATTTTCATAAAATATAATCTATCTCATATATAATAAGACATAATTTATCTCATATATAATAAAAATAAAAGATATGTTCATTGATGTATCAATTTTGTCAATTTAAATTATATTTTTTTATAGAAATTAAAATAATTTAAAACTAATTTATATGAAAATTTTTGATAATGTAAATTAGCAATTAAAATATTAATAACTATATTAAACTTTATCAAATATATATGTCTCTTAATAATGTGAATGATTTTATGGACAATTAAAATTAATATATATCATTAAAATTAAAATTTTTGATAAAAAATATAATTATTTATCTATTAAGATGAAATTCCTTAAGGTGGTTAAGAGAGGTTATCAATAGAATCAAAGCGCCTTTTTACCTAATAGGCAAATTTCGAACAATGTCATTTTAGGTTTTGAATGTGTCCATTGGCTTAAGAATAGAAAAAAGAAAGATCAGTTGGGGTTTTCAGCTTTGAAATTGGATATAAGACATATGATAGGGTGGAATGGAGATTTATTGAACAGTTAATGCTTAAAATCGGCCTTGGTGAAAAATAGGTGAGTCTTATAATGCAGTATCTTTCTTCAATGCTTTATTTTTTTTGTTGTAAATGGACTTGTTTCTGGCCTAGTTCAACTTCAGAGAGGACTAAGGCAGGGTGATCCCTTGTCGTCTTATTTATCTTTTTTGTTTGTGTGCCTTGTTGGATCACTCTATCATATCTGGTTGGACTCGTGGCATCTCTACTGCAGAATGGGGCACCCCCAATCTCACACTTTCTCTTTGCTGATGATAGTTTGATTTTTGCTAAAGCTACTGTTGAAGAGTGTTGTCGCATAAAGACACTTTTGCATATTTATTAAAAAAACTTTTTGTCAAATCTTTAATTTCCAAAAGTAGGCCCTTTCTTTTATCCCTAATACTAGTCCCTCTATTTTACCCCATTTAAAAGCTATTTTTAATATTATAGTGGTGGCTTGTCATGAATATTACTTGGGTCTACCTTCTACATGGGAAAAATTAAGAAAGATCAGTTTGGTTTCATTAGGGATAAGGTTGCAAAGAGATTGACATATTAGAAAAGTAAATATTTCTCTTAGGGGGTAAGGAGATTCTCTTAAAATCCATTATACAAGCTATTCCTTCCTACATAAAGTCTCTTTTTAAAATCCCATCAAGTATTCATGATGAATTGGAAAGGCTCTATGCTAAATTTTGGTGTAGTGACATGGTGGATAAATATAAAATTCATTGGAAAGCTTGGAACTCTCTTTGTATCCCTAAGGAGGAAGGAGGGTTGGATTTTAGAAAAGTCTCTGAATTTAATCAAGCATTGCTTGCTCAACAATCTTGGAGAACCATCAGGCACCCAAAATCTTTGTTGTCTAGAGTGTTATATGCTAGGTATATTAAAGTAGGGAACTTTCTTGATGCTTCTGCTTGGCCAGGTTGTTCCTATATATGGAGGAGTATTGTTTGGGTTATGAAGACTTGTAAAAAGGGTATTAGTTGGAATGTGGGTGATGGTTTGTGTATTAGAATCACTAAAGACTATTGGATCCCAAATTTTCCCCTACCTTGTCCTATCAATCAATTGGCATTAAACTCTAATACTCAGTTATAGTCTCTTTTTCTTCTTAATAGTGATTGGAACCCTTTTCTTGTCCATAATTTGTTTAATAATTCCATTGCTACAAAAATATTGGCTATCCCTTGCCCTTATTGTAATATTAAGGCCTCTATATTTTGGAGATTTGATAAGAGTGGTTTATTTATTGTTAAGAGGGCTTATCATCTTGTTCTAAGTGTTAGAAAATCGGGTGTTAATCCTATCCCCAAAGACTAGTGGAAGTTTATTTGGGCAATTACCCTCCTTTCAAAAGTCAAAGTATTTTTTTGGAGAGTGCTTTATGACATCATCCCCGTCAAATTTAACTTGAATAAGCACCATGTACATATTTCCTCTTTATGATGCCAAACCTATGGTCTAGCTTAGGAAACCACCTTCCATTTTTTGTGATTATGTCCTTCAAGTGATAAATTCTAGTTTGGAGCAAACATCCAGGTTCTTAAAGGTAACAACTGTCCTAGTAACTTTTAGGAATTATTGCAATGTGTTAAGGATTCAAAGGAGACTAAAGGAGTGGAGAAATTCATTATATTGAGTTGGACCCACTGAAACTCAAGAAATGAAGTACTCCATGGGGAAAAACTGAAAGTTGTAAGGCTACATATGACCTAGGCCCTTAACTACCTTTATTGTTTTAGGAAGGCTTCTGTTATAACAACGGGTAGGACTGATACGATCACAATCTCCATCCTTGCCTTCCCAATTGAAAGTCTATCAAGATCTCTATAGATGTTTTTTTCTCTACTGACTCTAATTCTAAAGGAGCTGGGTTATTATTATGGATAAGGGTGTCGAAATGGGTCATGATACATAAACTTGATACGCAAAACACGTAAAATTAGCAGATTAGTATTGAGCTTATACGGTTTCGTGTTGTAAACGGATTGACTTGTTTATGGCATGACTCAAATCATGTTGTGTCACGGGTTAACACTCAAACCCGTTTACAACTCGTTTAATTTTTTCGTATCGTGTCGTATCAATCCAACTCAATCCGTTTATAACACGTATAAATTTACTAAAATATCAAGGCTAATAGTGTCATTTTACAAAAAAAATATCTAAATATTATTTTCGTATTATGTCAGCCGTGATGTATCGTATTAAATGACCTAAAAAGATATAATCGTATCGTGCCAAATGACTCAAAAAGCATAATTGTGTCGTATTTGATCGTGTCATGTCATGTCAAATGACCCAAAAAAGCATAATTGTATCGTGTTTATGTTGGATTTTATGACCCAAAAATTAAACGTGTTATCATATCATGTTCATGTGACACGTGTAATTTTCATGTCATGTTCATGTCAACCTGATTAATAAATGGATCATATTCGTGTTGACCATATTCGTGTCACCCGAGTAGATTGACACGATATGCTAACCCGTTTGACACCCCTAGTAATAGATGCTGATAATTTGATTGTCAGCATTAGAGTGATTCCGTTGAACTTCTATTTCTTAGCTTAACATGCAAAATGCTGAGCTATAGAGGAAGTTGTTAAGTTGGCAGCAGATATGGGCCTTTCTAACTACATTTTATACTCGGATAATTCTAATGTTGTGTCTCTCTTTAATAAATTTTTATTTTCTTTTCCTTTCTTAGGCACTATTGTTAGCGATAGTTATGTTATTATAATCCAGTTGGGTATTTCAGTTTCCTTTTATTTTTTAAATAGGTCTCTTAATTTTGTTGCACATGTTACAGCTTTAACGGCTCGTAATATTTGTGAGCCTGTTTCTTGGTTTAACAGTTGCTCTATGTCACTTGGCATTGTACTTGTTTTGGTTCTTTTTTATTAAGGTTATGCCAATATTTTATCCAAAAAAAAGAAGGATGAGATTCCTTGATCATCGCTTCCACTAATAATAACACCATCCACATACACAATAAGGAGTATAATCCCAAAGAAAGATTATCTATAAAAGACAATATAATTAGATTTGATTTTAATCATCCCAAAAGCTTCCATGGTTTGACTAAACTTTCCAAACCAAGCACGAGGACTCTGCTTTAAACCATATAAGGATTTTTGAAGTCGACATACTTTCCCTAACTCTCCTTGAGCAACAAATTCATATCGTTGCTCCATATTCTCCTCCTCATAGAGATCACCATGCAAAAATGCATTTTTAATATCAAGCTGATAGAGGAGCCAATCACATGTAGCTACCAGAGATATGAACAAGCGAATAGTAGTCAATTTGGTAACAGGAGAAAAGGTGTCAAAATAATCCATCCCATAAATCTGTGTATAACCTTTGGCCATAATGCAAGCTTTGAGTCATGCAATTGAGCCATCTAAATGAAATTTACGATAAATACTCATTTGCTTAACTACTCGTTTGCTAGCTATAAGGGTTACTAAGTTCCTTTAGTAATTAAAGCATCCATCTCTTCTATCATTGCCTTTTACCAGCCAGGATAGGAGATAGCCTCTTTAACAATTTTAGGAATTTCTAGAGAATCAAGTGAGGCAAAAAAAATAATAATAAAAGGAAGGAGACAAGTGACCATAAATAACAAAAGAAAATATTAGATAGGTACATTGTTGTTTACCTTTCCGAAGAGCAATAGGTAAATCAAGATGCCAAATTTGTCTCAAGAGGAGAAGGCTTAGAGGGTTTTGGTCTTTTTACGTAACTAATTTTTCTTTTGGAGCTTCCGACATCCACAGTTAGTATATCCATGTTCATAATAATAGCAAACCATCACCATTGTGACAGTAATAAACAACCCCAATCAATTGACAGGAGTTCAAAACATCCACAAATAACCTACAAAATCAACTAGAAATAACCTTAAACTGTCACAAAATACAACATGAGGGTAGCCACAAACCCTAACACACATAAGAACACAATGAAGTAAAGTGAAGGAATGCTTCTCTGATCACCACAAAACACGAACAGGATGTTAGGAAAGGAGATGCGACTTTGACCAAAGTGGTCGGAGAGGAGATGGATGACACACGCCTATACACGCTAGCATATGAGACACACCCACCGAGACCTAGGCCACTAGATTTTGCAAGAAGGTCGATCAGCAGGTGCTCCTTCATATGGCATGGAAGGTGAGACTCAAATATCACACAATAAGGGCGATCCAAAAAAAATCAACTAATCTGCTCTCTAGAGCATATATGAAAAAATTAACTAGAAAACAAGTGCTAGAAAAAAATTTTGAATCAACTCTAATACCATGTAAAATATAATATTTGAGAGAATGTGGTGGTTTCCCATTGATACAAAAGGGTGATAAATATTGTCCTAAAGAATAGAAATCAGGAAGTAAATCACATTATAGGAATACGTAAGGATATTTTTAACTAATTAGTATCTTATAACATGCTTCAAAGCATTTGCTTAGCTAAAGATATTGGTTTGCAACATGTTATTTTACAGTGTAATCATCTTTCAGTTACTATAATATTGGAAGAATTGATCATGCTAGAATTAGTTCTGGTTTTAGCTGTTCGAAAGCTCATTCAAGATGGAGGTAACATTTACATCAATCCATAATATATATGTAGAGACTAATTTTCATCTGATTTTCTTTTGAAGCTCACTCATGATTTTTCCATTGTCTCTATGTTCTTCTGTCTCCTCTTATTGGGATTCAAAAATGGCTTTTTGGAAATACTTTTAAAACTTATTATAGATATTGTGAGCTTCTCCTCCACTGTATTGATAAATAAATAATAATAATTCTATTGGTAGATTAGCATTGCCTGATACTGGCATTATTACCTTAAAAAATAGTGTATCTAATTACTTAGTCTGGTGGTTGAGCCTCTCTTTCTAAAAGGTGGCAATGGTAATGGAAATACCATGAGCGTTAGAAGAATTGTCAAAAGATACATAAGAGTTGGTTTCCTAGTATGATTCTTAAAGATTAGATATCATACTATTAAAATTTTATGTATAAATATATGTGTTAACATTGGCTTCATGAGAAGAGATGAATGTCTTCTGTGAAATCTCACATCAACCCAAAAATAATATACAAAAATAGACATATCGGGGCTCTCTAGGTAAACCAATAGTTGAATTCTGCAAGTAGTTCGAAGCATAAAATGTTCAAATAGAAATGAGAGTTGGAGCAAATTAAAAGCCCTACCTAAAAGTTAAAAGTTGTCACTTTTAAAAGCTAAATATTATATCTTACTCTGTAGGGACGGATCTAGGTTTTATTCATAATAGGAGTAAATTTTTTTTCTTAACATGGGATCCGAACGAATGTCTTCAAAATTAACTTCCAAACGAACTTGCTTGAAAGAATTTTGTATATTTTCTTTTGAAGATTAATTAATAATTGATTTTTTTAAAATATCTTTCCATAATTAATTAATATTAAAATTCCAATTAGAATTTATAAAAATAACTTAAAAGAAGTATTCTAGCTACTAATTGAAATTAAAAAACTAATACTATTTTACACTTAAAAATAAAGCTAATATAAATACTAATTTACTAAAACAACCTCACTTCTACAGTTTTACTTTAATTGCCACAGATTTCATGACATCAATTTATCAAAAAATTATTTTTTTTCAATTTTATCAAAGTACTCTATTAATTAATTAATTCAATTAATTTTTGTTTAACTCTATTAATTGAAATTCCTCCAAATTTTGTTGAAATTTTTATAAGTAACACTAAAGAATGTACAAATCTATCAAAATCTTAAAGAAAAACTAGATTATAAGAAGAATTTCGCTCACTTCAATATTTGAAGCTTGGCTTAGTTGTACCTTCTTATATCCGTCTATACTATATTCTTTCTTTTTTCTTCTTCTCCCTTTTCTTTATTTTTTTCACCCAATTTCTACTTTTCTGTATTTAAGCTTTCATCTTTTTCTTATATTTTGGGTTTTGGTCATATTTTAGTACACCAAAAGGGCTCAGTTTGCTAACTTCTACTTTGAATTGTGCCGTTGTGGTAGAAGACTAGGAGTAGAGATAAGGAAGAAAGCTTCTTGAAGAAGTTAAAAATATGTCAAGAATGATTTTTTTTTTGTTCCATTTGACTTTTTTGTATATTAGATATTAGTTTAGTAACTAAATGCCTGGTAGCTAAACTTTAGTTTTTTACTTCTTTTTTTTTCCTATTGTTTCATTTCCTATTTGTTCCGGATGATATTTTGTTAGTTAATATTTTGTTTGATTATAAAAAGAATTTCACTCACTTCAATATTTGAAACTTGGCTTAATTGTATCTTATTATATCCGTCTATACTCTCTTCTTTCTTTCTTCTTCTTCTTCTTCTTCTCCCTTTTCTTTATTTTCTTTATCCAATTTCTACTCTTCTTTATTTAAGCTTTCATCTTTTTCTCATATTTTGGGTTTTGGTCATATTTTAGTACACCAAAAGGGCTTAGTTTGCTAACTTTTGCTTTGAATCGTGCCATTGTGGTAGAAGACTAGGAATAGAGATAAGGAAGAAAGCTTTTTGAAGTCAAAAATATGTCAAGAATGATTTGTTTTTGTCCCATTTTCCATTTGACTTTTTTGTATGTTAGATATTAGTTTAGTAACTAAATGCCTAGTAGCTAAACTTTAGTTTTTTACTTCTTTTTTTTTCTATTGTTTCATTTCCTATTTGTTCCGCATGATATTTTGTTAGTTAATATTTAATTTATTTATTTATTATTAATTAATGTTGATTGGTTGATACAGGTGGTGATGGAAATTAATTAATTAATTTTTTATTATTAATTAAAGACCAAAAGTAATCTATCTTTTTTTTTTTTTTTAACTTACCACATAAAATATATATAACTAAGTTTGATTATTTTTTTTTTTAAGTGGTGGCAAGATAAAAAAATTTTATAGGGATTAAAGAGGTATTAAGAAATTTTGGGGGCACTAAAAGGGATATTTTGGGGACTTGTGAGTGCAAGTGCACCCATTGCCCCACAGTGGATCCCTCCCTGCTACTCTGTAAATCCTTCCCAAGAAGTCCATACTAAGACTTATGAGCTCTTTAACAATGTGCTCTTCTCTTGCATGGAACAGTTCCCAGGTGAGAATTGTATAAGAATTGAAGGTAGCTAATGTCAAACCATTGCTCGTGAAATTTGCCAACCATCTCCTTAGTTTTTTCTAAGGTAGTCTTAGTATATGCTTGTTAATTTCCTTCCTGTCAACCTGCTGTCCAAGATGCTATTCCCTGTTGCTGATTATTATAAATATAGGTTATTCATCAGCCGGCGGTAATGTATATGGTATACAACAGAGGAGTTCAAACGATACAAAGCAGAGAAGTCGAAGCCCTTTTAAGATCCAGTTGTTGAAGTGATACTCCTGATGTATATAGGAAAATCGTAACTGTCATGCAGATGGTCCAAGATATCCTTTTTCTGGGACCTGGTCTCTTACATTGACTCAAAGTAACTGGAAATTGATTTCCCTGCTTTTATCTTCATATTTATTTCATTCCATCTTTGCTTATAAATTAAAGGCATATGTTTCCTTTAAAATGGATATTGTTTTTTGAAAGCCCAAAGTTTCAGAAATTCAAGATGCATAATATTGCACATCTATCCATCTCCAAGCATAAATCATTGGCTGCGAACGGATGCATGCTACGTTGTCTATTTGTTTGTTCTGGTTTGAAAGAGCATGGTATAAGATGAGATTGCTTATTTACTGTAAATATCCTGTGCTTAGTAGCATTTGCCATATTTTCATATGTAGTATTGCAATGTGGTGTTTCAAGTCAATCACCACACTCTCAAGTTTCTATTATGCAAGTGCATTATGACTTTGAACCAGGAAGACGCTACCTCTGTTCCAGAAAGTAAACGTGGGACGGATTCACAAACATCATTCCTGGTATTACCAATGTCCAAAAGTGCTCAAAATGACCATTTTGGATTTGAAACCAGGGATGGATCTATAATTAATGTTAAATGGGGCAAACTTAATTTGATAATAATAAAGGAAAAAGTATAAAAAATTTACTTGTAGTTTTACACTTTTGCAATTTTAAATAAGAGATTTTTCTAGACCAAAAATTGTCTTGTAGTTTGTACCATTAGTAAATTTAAATTTTTTAATCATAATAATGTTTAAAAATGTTTTGCTAGTGCTAATGTATAACAAAAATAAGCACCAATACAGCATACTTGAAATTGTAAAAGTGTTACATATCAATATCAGTTCAGCATTTTCTAATATTATTATGGCCAAAAAAACCTAAATTTACTAACGACTCAATCTACAAAAATAAGAAAAAAAAAGACATCGTATTTAAAATTGCAAAAGTGTGAAACTATAAGTAGGTTTTTTAAATTTTCCTCAATAATAAATTAAAAATTTTATAAAAATAACCGATGTATAAAAAAGTACATATTATTTTGTAATTAATTGCATTTAGCAAGCAATACAAGACTTTCAAACCAAAAAAATATGTATATCTTATAAATTTCATAGTTCAAAAATGACTTTAAGAAATATTCTATATAATATTAAAGTAAAAATACTTATAAAAAATTAATTTTTGGTACTCTAAGAAGAAAAACAATATAACAAAAATAAATAAGTAATTATATAAACATGAAATATTATTTACAAATATATGAAATTAAAATTAAAACTACCAAATGATATTAATAAGTTATCAAAGTAAAAAAGTCATAGATTTGATACTCACCAGAGAGAAAAAAAAAATAAGAAAGAGTGAGAAAAAAGTGAAGAAAAAAGAAAAAAGTTTAAAATAAAATAAAAAAAGATAAAAAAAATAAAACATTAAATAAAATAGAGAAGACTAAAAAGTAATATATCTCTTTATATTTGTTAATAACTTATAAAACTAAATTTGACTTTTTAAAGTGGGGGCAAAATATGCATACAAAAAAATTTCTAAGGATCAAAAGAGATAGTAGGAAAGATATTGGGAGCTGTGGGGGCAAATGTTGTCATTGCCCCCACCTAGATCCGTCCCTGTTTGAAACTTGAAACATGCAGAATGAAAGAACTCTTTGCTCATGTTTGTATGCAGTTTTGGGCAGTGTAAACATCGAAGAACTGTTAGACGACGCAGCGGGAGAAGTAGGAGACAAGTTGTTATTGGACTTCAATGATACTGTGGGTGACAGGATTCAAGTCTTTCTAGAATGACTTCTTCCCAAGATCAATGGAGAAGGTATTTTTCAACTTCAAATAAGGCAAGAGTTCTTCAATTCAGAGAAGGCTTTAATTGTATTATTAATACTAATGAAAGTTTGTGTTGCACTGAACTGGTTATTCTTTTTTTTTTTCCCTTTCCAGTTGATAAGTTCTATTTACAAGTGAAATTTTCTCTCGAAGCAAATGCGAAAAGCTAAAAGATGCAACAAGTTTACTTGAAGAAGAAGAAGAAGAACCCGGAAAATGGGGGCAAATTGAACATTTACCTCCCATAAACACTTGTTTAATTACAAGGCCTGTAAATGACATGTTGATCCAACTAAAATTGGATTCAAGCTGCTAAGAGAGTGAAAATGAGAGAAATGGCAGAGATGAGCTAAGCAAGAAGAAACTCAGGGAGAGAAAGAGAGAAATCCAAGAGAGATTCCATTTATTCATTCACAAAAAAACATGAGTAGCACCAGACAGTTGATGTTTAAATATCCTTTACATCACCTTGGCAATATTGCCAGCTCACCAACATTACTAACAGCAATAAAGAAACAGAAGAATGACACAAAGGAACCTAAAAACGACTTAGTTAGCTTAAACGGCAACAATGAAATTTACAAATAACAGAACCGTGGGTGGGTAAGAAGTAGGAACTACTTTGAGCTTGTTCTTTGAGATAAAGAATGTAAGCTTGAGCTCACTTCCAAAGTTCATTAGTTTAGAAAGTCATGAGCAAGCTAAGCCGCAGCAACGACCTCTAACTCTCTATAATGTTGGCAACACATTCTTCCTAATAAGGAAAGTAATCACTAAGTTGATAACGAAATTTAGATTTTAATAATGAAAAATTTCTACGTGGTGGTCAAGAAGATAGTAAGCATCAACACTACTCCAAAGTGGCGTATGACACTAAAAGGGCTATTATAATGTCAACTAACCATGGACGTCAAAAATGGTGCCACCAAACTCACACAAGTATATGCTATGGGGCAAATATCTAGAGCAGAATACAATATACCGCCAAATCGAAGGGTGCCTCATTCAGTCCCTGAAAACATTAGCTCTTTCCACCAGCTAATCTAGAACAAGGCACCATATGATAGATACCCTTGCTATGCTAAACTCGGATTCTTTTTTTTTTTTCCTTTTTGAGCTGCAGATAGTTGCATTTCAACGCCAAATTGGCATTCCATTTCTCCCTCTTTGCTTTCCAGAAATCTGGCAAACCTGATTAAAACTGAAAACCGAATTGACTCTTTGATTACAAAGCATGGAGCACGTATAAATAAGCAAATGAAGGAGACAGATGATTATTGAATTTATTGTTTTTTGAATAGCCAAGCGTAGTATAAATCTCACAAATTACAAAAAAAAAATGTTGTAGAAAAGAAAAAGGTAACGACAACCATGATAAAGGTCATCCTCAGCATATTACAAAATTCACAACAGCTGAAATCAGCAAGGCAACTAGGCAGGCAGACTCTTCTGACCCAAAATGATTGGCATTAGAACCAATAATGAAGATATTTTGAGAATCATACACATCAAGCAATCTAGAAAATATTACAACTATCGACCAAAACTACATCTTTAGACCGCACGGCATGTCAGAAAAGTAAGCGTTCAATTGTAGCATTGGCTTTTCCTTTTGCCATCTCCTTTATCTTGGAAAGACAGCACGTAATTCATATTAATATAACAAAGAGACTACCTCCTCATCGATAGCCACCACCATAAGGCTGTTGAGCATAACCACCTGCTCCCATCATGGGATTATAACTACCAGGCATGGTTGATCCAGGTTGCATAGGGCCACCCTGTCCCATCCCCATTCCCATGGGTCGATTCATGCCCATGTTCATTCCATTACCCATCCCCATCCCCATTCCCATGGGTTGATTCATGCCCCCATAACCTCCCATGCCCATGCCCATTCCCATACCAGGACCTCCACCCATACCCATCCCTGAACCTGGACCTCCGCCCATACCCATGCCCATATTTGTTCCTGCACCCATTCCCATTCCAGGACTCATCATAGGATTTGGAGGAGCCCTAAGTGCACTCACACCAGCTCGGCCTATCCCAGATCCCGATCCCATAGCTTTGCCCATGGTGACAGTAGATATAGGTGCAGTAGTTGGTTGTTTTTCCATCCTCTTCTCCTTTCGATTAATGGCATCAAAATCAACTCCAATGTCAGCCAAAGGATTGGTTTTAGCTGGAATATGCAAAAAAGCTCATGGGTTACAACTTTCAGACAAGACAATTTATTAATCCATCAATAGAAAACCTCTAAAGCATATTGTTAAAGTAGAATACAAGTAAATACTCACGTCCAGAGATATTCAAATTGACTAGCCCTCTGCTCAGTGTATCAGCCCAAACTGTTGACTTGGTCTCGAATTTATCCTTGGATTGTTGTGGAACAATAGCAAGTGATCCAGTTGAAGATGGAAGAGCTAGCTGAGAACTCGTGGAAGTGTTTGGCCCTTCTGAAAATAGATTTCCCAGGACATCATTATTATGTTGAGCAGAGCCATGTTGAGACAGAACATTTCCATTGTTAAACTGTGAAGTTGGTGTTATTGAAGTTTGAGGAGCAAAGCCCTGCTGTGGAAGAAAGCTTCCAGTATTAAAATGCGGAGTCGGTCCACTTGCAGTACGGTGTGCAGCTTGTGACACAACTGGGGCAGTGGATCCCTGTTGTGAGACAAACTGTGCATTGAACTGTGGATTTGGTCCAGTTGCAGCAAGTTGAGTAGCTGAGGTAACAGATTCTTGACGGGGGAGAAAGTTTCCACCATTTAACGGTGGAGTTGGTACAGGTGTAATATGGCGAGCAGCTGGAAGAACACCAAGGGCTGCAGAGGCTTGTTGTGGAAGCAGGTTTCCATTACTTAACTGTGTTCCTGGTCCAGCTGGAATTTGTGGAGCCACATTTAAAGAGATTGGAGCTGCAGATCCTCCATGTGAGAGGAAATTTCCACTGCTGAATTGTGCAGCCTGAGGAATCACATTTGGACCTATAGGTGGCATAGATCCTGCCTGTGAATTGTAGTTTCCGTAAACATTAGGGCCTGGCTCTGCAGGTTGGCCAGCCATAGCTGAAAAACCTCCAGCAGGTGAAGGACCAGATGGCGGGAGGATGTCTGCCAGAATATCAGTTTCCTGGTGTGAAGTTGACAGCTCCTCAGACATGAACTGTGAGTTTGCTGAGGTTGGTTGAACCGTGGGTGCAGAATAAACAGAGAAGGTGTCTCCAAAGTCAAAGTTATTCACTGTCTCTTGTGGTGATATGGTGGGCATTTTAGCAATTTGATTCATAGTTGGCTGGAAAGTTGTGGAAGAGGTAGAAGTCTGCTGTTGAGCTGAGATAGCATTACCAGTGGGAGGGATAGCCTTGAAAGGAGAGTCATCAAATGGATCTTCAAAAGGCTGCATCAAGAGCATATATTTTTATATTACATCATACTTCTTCTAAAACAATAAAGTCAAGTCACCATGATAAGTCAAATCTAGAAAGGGGAAGGACCAAATGCATGTCTCTTAAAATCAACAAATAAAGAAACTAGTAATGCCACCCTGATAACAAATGCAAGTCAAATCTAGAGCAAGGGGAAGAGCTGAATGTATGTTCTCTTAAATCAGCAAACAAAGAAACTAGGGACATGATCTACAAGGGGGCACAAATTTCTTTTTATATCCTTAAATATTATGAGCCAATCAGAAAGCATTAGTGCTACACTGTAATTATAAATTGATCTTGTCTTGCTTACACTGCCTACAGAAATGAATGTTAACAATAGCTACATGTTCAATGCCATAACATTTTTCGCATATACCATGTCACTGACACCATCCATATGGTTACAAACACAAATTGAACACCTGTTCAGCCTATGTAAAACAGACGATTTCAGAAGGAATATTCTTGGGGTCCATTCCTCACTATTAAATTCAATAGAGGGTTAATATCAGGAATCCACACACTTCCAGTACTTAAAATGCTCACCTGATGCACAATATTAGCGGCTGGTTGTGGTGCAGCAAATGTGGATCCAGAAAAGTTTGCTACATCCGCTTCAAAGGTAGTGGCTGCAGAGTCCACTGGCATAATGGCCAATGGATTTGCAGTAAATGAGTCTGACAGAGAGCCAAGTAAATTCATTTCAGCATTGTTTGGGATAACAGCAGCAGGAGCAGATGTGGTTGTTGGACCAGCTGCCATGAAAAAGATGGAAATTGTGAGTTTCCAACTGAGGTAAATATTTATTGAAATAGTTTTAGCAACAAAGCATTTGAGACATCATTATATAAGGAATATCCAGCTCCTCAAAACCATTTTTTCCCACAATAACATCAGCTTCCACCTTATTATAAGACTTCACACTCCATACATGTTTCCAGTCATTATTTCTCCACAATCTTCCCTAGTCCCCACAATATGAAAGTGGAGTTGAAACCTTGATATCCACATCAACTGGGTGCCAGTCTACCATTTAGGTAAAAGGAACTTGGTGCTGGTCTATTTCACTGAATGCTAAATGAGCACACAACAATTTTCTTCATGAATATGCAGTTCAGAAATTTGACAGTGAGAAGTAAAAGAAGGAAAAAAAAAAAAATACCTTAGCACGTCAAGAGCTGGGTTGAACAGAGGCATGATAAGAAAATCAAAAGGTACATTGTTTTTCTATTGGTCATTATCATGTCCTTAATACAAAAGTACAAAATCATAAGTTAAATACACAACAGCTTTTCAAAGTGAATTTGTTTGCAAAAGTCATAGCAATTTTGGCTATGATAGCTACACTGTAGACATACAATGCAATCAAAATTCAACAACAAAATCAAAATAAACTTGAGTATAGTGACAAAGGCAATTTTTTCCCATAGTTTCATGTCAAGGGTGCATTTGACCAAAAATAAACCACACTGACATAGCTGTTGATGGTTTGATCAGTTCAAAGCCAATGTCATGCAATAATTGCTGAATGTAGCAATAAACATCAGTACCCTCCAACATCTTAATATCAAGAACTGAGATATGATTTCCATGGTGATAAGTAATGGGACATAATCATTCACAACACTCAAATTTGAACAAAGATATTTTCAATGGTTGTATGTACCTGAACCTGGACCACGTGGATCAAATTCATCAGCCACCTCAACTTCCTGCCCAGCAGGAGGTACAAATTTACCATAAGCATTGGTTGTTTGACTAGGAGCATTATTTGCAGATGGAGAGGCAGCTTTGGGAGCAGGCGATGCAGAAGCTTTAGGAGCGGGTGGAGAAGAAGCTCCAGGAGCAGATGCTGCTGTAGCTTCTCTGTTCATTTCATTTAAAAAAAATTATCAGAGATTAACCAAATAAGTAAACATGATGAGATGAGAACATTACTGCACTTCCGTGAGACAAGATTTCATACCTTTCACTATGAGCAGGACTTCTGGACTCATTTACAGCTTCTTCGTAACTAGGAGGAGCAATGTTTTGTTCAGAAAATTTTCGCTCAAGCCGCCTAGCAACACTGACATATAACCAGTTTAGTCTCACATAGTTAAGCAACTTTACTATCATAGCACCACAAAAATGCTTCAGTTATAATTTACCTTCTGTCCTGAGATTGATCATCAGCTCTAGCACCACTTCCTCTGCAGACATAAGAACAAATATAACTATGTTTTACAGGTAATTATATAATCCATAAAACATGTTCAGCATGCATTTAAATTACCAAAGAAAAAGAAATTTATGCACTGTCTGCTACTCTTGATATCCTATAAACACATCAGCACTCCCTTGACCAAAGTCACTCATTTCTCATTCACTGAGTTAATGACAATTCCACTTAGACACTCTGTTAGTCATGACATATATTTTAAATATAATTTTGTATGGAGTATAAATAGGCACTCATTTTGTTTCCTCTAGTCCCACTATCGCCATTGGCTTGCTTTAATAATGCTCTCCCTTTCTTAAAATTCAAGTGTTTAAGAGAAGAATACATAAAATACAAAATCCTACCAAGATTAACAGGTTTGTTTTGACTTCTCATAGCTTCTCTTTATGAATAAGAACAATCTGTAATAGATATCTGTGTTTACACTATAAATCTGAATATAGAAAATAACCACAGTAAATAATACCGTGATGAAGATTGACCATCATCATCAAAACCGCGTTCTCTATCAGAACTCCTGCCTCTTGAGCCATGATCATCAATGCTTCGACTTCTTCCCCGATATTCATCATCCCTGTAACCATCTCTACTGTCGCGATCTTCAAAATCTCTGCTGTAACGATCTCCATCACGATTATATGAATCCCCATATTTACCATATCGATCATCATTATAATTGTATTCTCTTTCTCTTCCATAGCCATATCCATTTCGATCCTCATCCCTACTTCCATAGCGTCCTTCATAACGGTCATCTTCATATCCTCCTGTGCTTGAATATGAACTGGGCCTGTACATTCCCCCTGCTGCTGTGGTGCGAAATCTATCAAAACCACACCAGTTATTATCTCAAGTCAATTCCATCAGAAGTTATGTTTCCATCCATTGTATGTTATGATATGCACTCCAATAGAAAGCATGCCACACACTATGATGCAATAAGAATCATAATGCAGATGCCATATAGTTGGTGATTCAAGCGAGCAAAAGAGGGGGGTCTCAGAAGCATCAGGGAAAAAAAATAGATAAGACACAAACATGAAAGCTTTTAGTCAACTTGGCTCAAGCAAAACTCACTTGTCCCGATTGGTAGCAGCCTTTTGTCTAACTTCAACTATTCTTTCCTTATCATTAACCAAGACCACAAGAGTCTGAGATTTCTTCCTGACATTGCTACCCTGGTCCCTTCCACTGGAATCAATATACTGGAACTCTGACAGTGTCTATAATCGAGGAGAAGCAAAATATTATTAAAGGCCAGAGAAATTGCTATGCATTTATACTGGCACAATAATGATCAAATAGCATCAATAGTACAGAAATTACCGATATTTGGTATGCATGTTCCCTTATGTCATCTATGACACGCTCTGATCCATGACCAACTAGGTATTCCAAAACAGTCAAAGCCTGGAGCCAGCCACAAGTATTCAGTTATCTGTTATGATGCAATGCTGGAAAGAGAAGTGATATATGCCAATTATATAGGATATATAACACTTCAGTAATATACATTGTCCAACATGAAAGTTAAGACCTTGCATCATAACTAACATTAGGGTCAGCTGAAGGGGATCATATAGCAGTTACATTATTTGCATTTTGCAGGAAGCTACAAGAAAAACATACATATTCCACTTCATAAAAACAAATACATAGAAAAAAAAAATGCAGACCTTATAGACATGCCGCCAGTTCTTGCCAGTATCATTTATTCGTTTCCAGATTACTCCCATGATCATCTGGTATTCATGACTGCATTGGATTTTGAAAGTGAAATCCTTTGTAATTAAGTATGAAGGACATAATAACAGAGAAATTATAAAATAATTCATCAAACTTACTAATTTCTGCTAGCCTGTGCAATATCTGCCAGAAGACTTCCATGAGGACCCCAGGGCTCATTACTCGTTGCATCAAGAACCTGAAAGGTGAATTAAGAAAATTACAGTTTGTAATAACTCTTGCGCCGAGACCAGATAGTATCCATTTCACAAACAAGGATAACTTTAACATTCTCAATAGCAAAATGAACAAACATAAGTGGAAAACACTTCACCTTTTGTTCTATCCCAGGAACTTTAAGCACTTTCTTATTAACCTCTCTCTTACTGCAAAATTGGAGAAAAGAGAAACAATCAGGAAAATAGATAGAATGCATGAACTACTATGAACGATTGTACAACTAGACTTTCCATATCAGCTTATACTAATAAGAAGCATGGAGATTAATAAAATTCATTTATTACCAGAGTCACTAATACTGGAAATAAACATCACACTTACATGTCCCTAACAGTCTGATCAAAGACCTTCTTCATCGTCACAAGAAGTGATCTACACAGGCAGAGCAAATCACTAATTCCACTTGTTCACACTGCTTAAAAAAGAAAAACAGATCAGATTACAAATAAGAATTAAATAAATAACTCAGAGGAAAAAGTCATATCAAACATTGAATGAATTCCCATCTACTATAATCAAATACCATAACGATTTGGTTAGCCCTCTAACAAATATATCCTTTGCAGATAGCAGATTCAAGCCACACCGGTCATACCTAAACCCCATTCCTTAATAACAATCCAAGACCTTTCCCCGCTAACCATGCAGAATCACTGAACTTTAGTCATGGGCTTTAGAAAAAAAAAACATGGCAAGCCACAAATCGAAAGTCAATGGCAAACTATCTAGTAAGTTTCAAGCTCTTCAATTCTACCGCTGGAATACTAAGAATTAAAAGATTCGAAATGATATAGTATTAATACATAAATATAATACAAAAATTTTTAAGCAGTCAAATTTAACATGTAAGAACAATTTTTAACAGATCAACAATCAACCAAAATGTTTGGACTGCTAGTTTTTTGCAGTATCCACGAACATAATATCCATTAGATGGAATTCACCCAAAACCCATCTCCAGATGCATCACATTAAATACAAACCTATCAACGAATAAACATTAGATCCAGTAAAAATTTAAAAAGAAATTGAAAATCAAAACCCAAAAACAAAATAGACACAACGAAATAGATCTGAAAAAAAAAAAAAAAAAGAAGCAAAATCCAATAAAATTAGATAGAGAAGGTAAACAAACCCAGATCCGATGGCGGAAAGCAAAGCCCAGATCTGAAATTGCTATATCTTTTATTCGATGGAAGTGCTCTGCTTGAAACTTGAAAAAGAGAGGAAAAAAGAAAAGAATAAAAATAGAAACTCCAAGAGAATCAGAGAGGAAAAAAATGGGAGAAGCGCAAAGCCCGTAAAAGCTACCAAAATGGCTGCTAATTAATATTCATAATTATAAATTTATAATAACTAATTTCAAATATGAATTAAGAGAGAGAGGTCTTTGCTGTCGTTGTTGGTGTTGAAGAGGTAGCTCTGTATGTTGGTGTTATTGTTGTTGGTTCGGTGTCTTCTTTCCTCCCTTTTTCCCCCCACAAATTGCGGTGTTTTTTTTCAGGTGTTTTTTTTATTTTTATTTATATTTATAGACAAATACAGTTTTTATTTATATTTATTTTTTATCAGTTTTGTGTCGTATATAAGTTTTTATTTATATTTATATTTATATAAAGACAACCCAAATTAAATGCGTAAAAATTTTGTGGAATTAAGAAAAATCTCTTTGATTTTTTTAACTTATTTCTACATGGATTTTGTTATTCAACTATGGCTGGCGGTTAATTTGGATTTCTCAATTATGAATTGATAGTTACTAATAAGTTACTCACCAATTTAAAATTTTGAACTAATTTAATCTCTCAAACGATAATTTATATAATTAATAACACTCATTAGATTAGTGGC
>CATIWF010163304.1:0-13893 GCA_949630135.1 Balakata baccata
ATCCCTGTATCTGTCCTGCTTGCCCCAACTAAGAGAAGATCCTTCCTTTCTAGCTTTGTAGCTCGAGCTAAAGTTGTTTACACAATGCATTGTACGGTTGGAGGAAATTGCTGAAATTGCAACCTGAAATGAACTCCATGATATCTAAAATATAATGAAAATAACAAAATTTAAAAACTTTACAACTGACATGAATCAAGATATTGGCACATTTGAAACTTGAGGACAGACAAATATGACTATAGATATTAAGGAAAAAGAAGCGCAAAGGTTCAGTAATCCAAACACTTCGCATGAGTTGATTCACCACCAATGGACAACTTTCGAAAATTCAAAGGGTGCTTCAATGGCCTTTCATGGATTTCCAGCACTGAAGCAAAGCAACAAACAAATAAAAATAACTAAACAGAGCGTACTATAAATAGCCAAAAGAGGGACATAGGAAAAACTTATACTGCCATCATTTGCAGTATGTGATACTTATTATCTTCTTCATTGGATTTGCATTTTATAATAGGCTACTTATGATTGATTTCTGCTATTTTTCTCCGAAATCTCCCAAATTCCTTTCTCTGGAATTGATGACGATACTATTTGAAATAGGAGTATAAAGTCAAATTCAGATCCTCTTTTCTTTTTTGAAGCATTAAGAAAACATATGGTTACTATATCTTCCTTCACTTTACATGCAACCCAAAAATTCAATTCACAAAAAGAACACATGTAATTAAATATACAAATTCTTTAAAGAAGGATTTTTGGACTCATATAGGGTCATTAAGAACATAAGCCAAATGCATTCAACGTTTTCTTTAACTAGGCTCATTTAATGAATGAGATATGACACAGCATAAATTTAAATTTCAATGGGAGCATCATTGACACAATAAAAAATAATAAACTCTAAGTGGTAGAACTTGCGTTCGAGAAACCAATAAATGAGCATATACAAAACAGAGGAAACATTCGCAGCCTCTAAGCAGTAGAATAATACGCTTTTTGGTCGTTTGATAAAAAAATGGAACGTCGTCGTTTTTCTTCAAAGTGCTTTTTGGTCAGCTCCCTGTACTTACTACAGTGCCAGCTGGTTTCCTTTCAATGTAGAGAAAATTTCACCATTTGAGCATATTTAAATTCCTTTTTCATTACAGTTGTAAATCTTTTCATTTTTACCGAATTTTTTTTTCAGCCGTTTATTTTCTTTTTCTTTTCTTCTCCGGTGACTCATCTCAGCCATTTTCTTCTTCATTTTCTTTTCCTTCTCCAGTGAATTGTACTTAGCCAATTTCTTTTCTCCGTCATTTTCTGCATAATCACCATCATCTTCTAGTTGAAGGGATCAAAACCTGCTAGAGCTACCATTACTTCGCCATTGGAAGAAACATACTGAATTTTTGCAATATTCTTATTTGAAAGCTGCAGGATTTTGTCAGCTCCACTGCAGTAAAAAAGCCCTAAATCCCTAACAGAGCTGGATGATGATATTGTATGCAGCATGTCGATTGGAGCCGTCTTCTCTGATTTTGTAAGCTTGTTCGCTCTATCAGTGTGCACTAAGAGTTTGATCTTGTAGATTTTTGGAACTTCAATTTGATTTCACTTATCTCAAATTCAACTTTAATGATTATTAGAAAAAGAAATCGTCACTTAACTACTGCAATTATTATAGTTTAGACTTAGGAATCAGAAGCTACAGTCGAGGATTATCTACTGGAAACTTTTTCTTTGGATGTTGTCTTATTGTTTATTTTGGATTACTTTGGGTGGGAAGATAAATTCAGTTGATTCCCTTCGTAAATTAAGAAGATTTGTTTGTCACAGCCAATGTGTTGTCTAATTAGTCTTCTGCATTAACTATAAGATAAATTTTTTAAGAAGAATTACAGTATAATGCTTGATGAGTTGGTCTTGACAATTTTTTTAATCTATTATTCTTTTTTCTTGTTTTTTCTTTTTTTTTTTTAAATTATCACGTTATTCTCGAAATATACACAAGTTATTATAAAAATATATCTAAGTTATTTTTAATGAATGCCTAACGTATATTCAAAAAAATTTTAAGATATTTTATAGGTATATCTAAGATATTCTCAATGAATATCCAATGCATACCTAAGGAATTCTTTATAAATTTTCAAGTTATTTCTAAGATATTTTCAAGATATCCGAAAAATTCTAATGTATACTGAAAGTATTTCCAAAATATATTGAACCAATGTATTTCTAAGAATACTAAAACAATGTATACTCAAAATATACCGGATATATACCGTATTTGTATTTTTTTTTTTTAATATTTTGGAATGACATTTAGAATATAGATACTATTGTAATATTTTTTTTTTTTTTGGTGTTTTTGTATATTTGAAAATAGTGAAGGTAATATTACAATATTTTAAGAGTTTTTTTATATTTTTGAAAAATTATCTTCAATATATATAGGTAGATGTGTGGTTGTCAATTAACTATTTGATGGGGCATATGGAAAAGATATTTCAAGAAGAATGGTTTGAAGCTCAAATCTTTCAATACACCACAGGAAAGGAAATAGGGGATCTCTTTTGCTCTTTTTCTTTTTATATATAAATCAAATATTTTATTAATAAATAAAGGGAAAACCCACTTTAATCAAGTATTAAGACGGTGAAAAAAATTTTCCTAAAACAAAACAAATGTCAAATCAAGACAAATTCTTGCTTCAAGTAGAACAGAGAACAAAAGCGGAGAAATAGAGACTAAAGAAACAATTTATTCCTTGTGCAATTGGATCAACATTTTATTGCAAAAGAAGAGAATACATGTCATAAGGGAAGTGAGGGAGAAGAGAGCTAAAGCAGAAGATGACATCAATCAAGTTGTAGAAATCAATTCTTTTATTTTTGAACAAAACACCATTCCTATCTAACTAAAGAGACCAGGAAATTGCAAAAAACATGGTGTGCCAAAAGGAATGTTGAAACTCACTTTTCATAAAGAAACCATATTACTCATATAGAGCATCAAATGATACCTGGAAAACAATCAATAACACCCCACCAATCCATAAAAAGTGACCAAACTTTCTATGATCTATAGCAAACCGGTTGAACATGATTGGTTGTTTTACCATAACAACCACAAAAGAGGATAGCAATTTGAGGCAATAGAACACAATACTCACACAAACAGAATGTCACATGTTGGCAATTTACCAAGCATAGCAAACCATATAAAAAGCTCTACTTTTGCCGGGCAGAGATTTAACCACACATTAGAGTTGCAATAGTTAAAGAAAACTTATATTTTAAGAAAGAAAAATAGAGAGACTGAACTGAATTAGTCCCGTCTCTATTTTCAACCTAAGAAATAATGTCAGTGCATGAATTAGCAATAGGGATAGCTTCAACTAACAGAAGTAGTAGATTTTCTTGCCAACATTCTAAAGAATTTAAGACACGGATCTAACCAACTACCAAGTCCATGCACTAGCTGTCCAATTCAAAGCTCAGAGATAAAAGCCAAGAGAGTGGTAGCTAAGACATATAAATCCGGAAACAAATCAGCCAAAGTCCTATTAACAAGTCATACATCCTCCCAAAACAAAATAGAACTACCATTTACATGCTTAAAAATAATATTTATGTGAATAAACTGAGCAACTTCATCACCACATGTATAAGGATAGATAATGCCTTTCCAAATAGCTAAGAAATAATTTTTATGTGTAACAAAATCCACTCTTCCCACTTTATACTTTTGAAGGACAACCTGAGCCCGGAGTTTGTTACTTTCAATATGCAACTTCCATGGCCATTTAAAAAGCAAGGTTTTATTATGCAAGGTAATATCACATATTCTAAGCCCACCATGAGATTTTGGCATGATTAAGAAATCTCAACTAACTCTATGTATTTTAGAAGAAACATCCACTCCTCCACTTTAGAAAAAAAGTATGAATGTGCCTATTAATAATTATAGCAACCGACACCAAAATACGAAAAATAGATAGGAAATACAAAGAAAGGGAAGTTAAACAAGACTTTCTGACAAGATTTTTCCCTTCCAAAAAGCAAGCATATTTTTAACCTTTGTGATAATTGGGTCCTAAGTAGAAACCCAGTTGGGAGAAGATCCAATAGGTAAACCCAGACCAGTAAATGGTAGGGTCGAGATATTGCAAAAAAATAGCAAATGCAATAGCAATAATTCTATCTTGTAGAACATTAACACCCATAATGGAACTTTTGAAGAACTTATCCAAAGCCCGGAAGCCAAAGAGAAGTGGTACAACATTGTTGCCAGATTTTCAACTTAAACATAAAATTGCTATTAAAAATAAGTATGGCATCAGCAAATTGCATATGGGTAACAATGGGACCACTATTAAGAAGGAGATAGCTGGATATAAGATGTTCTTGTAGCATATTATTGAGCAAATATGTTAATGGTTTGATAGCCAAATAAAAAGGAAGGGAGGTAGGGGGCATCCTTGTTTCACATGATTAAAGATCTGAAACTCTTTTTGTAGGAGTGCCATTAACAAGTGTAGACGACCTTGAATTATCAAAATATTCAAAAATCCATTGGCACCAATGAATTCCAAACCTCATATCAACCATTACCTGCATAAGATAACTCTATTCGATTGTATCGAAAGCTTTCTCAAAATCGATCTTAAAAAGGCAGCAGCTAGTATTTGTCTTTTTGCAAGAATCAATAATTTCATTTTCCATAAGGAAGTTGCCAAGAATCTGCCTTCTCGCCACAAAAGCATATTGATTAGAGCTAATGATAGTATCTATCACTACTCTCAACCTAGTTGCTAAAAGCTTTGCAACTATTTTGTAAAGACCATGGATTAATGAGATCGGTCTATAGTCTCCACTCTACTAGCTCCAGCTTTTTTAGGGACCAAAGTAATAAAGGAGTGCTTGACATCATAAGGAAGCTTGCCCATAGAGTAGAAGTTATTAAAAAGATTCCATATATCATTTTTAATGAAATCCCAAGATCTCTTATAGAAGAAAAAACTAACTCCATTTGGGCCTAGGGCTTTGGAAGAGCCATAAGACCACACAACTCTTTTTAAGTCTTCAAGACTTAAGGGAGCTTCAAGATCATTAGATTGAGTGATTGAAAGCCTTTGCAGATCAAGATTGTTGATAGTTCTAGAGATGTTTGAATCATTATTAAATCTAGCTAAGAAATGATTGAAGAAGGCACTAGTAATAGAGATTTGACTACGATGAGTAACTGAACTGACAGAGATAAAAGGAATGGAGTTCTGCCTAAGCCTCGAAGATGCATGGATGTGAAAGAATTTCATATTATGGTCTCCTAGCTTGCACCAAGAGACGAGTTTTTTTACCTCCAAACAAATTCCAGCTGGCAAGACAAGGAATTTTCCTATGTTAGCAATAGGTTTAGACAGCCAGTTTCAAGAGGGGACAAGTCTTTAGTTTCAGCAATATACTCTAAAGCATGAATTTCTTTTTCAATATATGCTAGTGTACTGTTAATGTTGCCGAAAACATCTTTGTTCCATGAAGACAGAAAATCCTTCTTCTTCCTTAACTTTAAGTGTAGCGGCATGTAAAAAGGAAGAGATACCCAAATGTATGAAACATGGATTGGAAACTTGGAAAGTCCCATCAACAATTCAGTGTCCAGAAAGGTTTAGGCCCAATGTTAAAAGTTGTATTACACAGCCATATGGGATTTTGGTCCAAAGCGACTCTAAGAAGAGCTTAAAGAAAAGAATTAGAAACCACGCTAATCTATAAGGGATTAACTAAAGCTCTGTCTAGCTGGCTTTTAGGTATATTATTCCTCCAAGTAAAATCTGCACCACTTAGAGGGATATCAAGTAGAGAACAATTTTGAATAAAGAGATTGAAATTATGCATACCAACAAATGCAACACCCTACCTATATAATAGGAATAATCTCATTATAAAAGAGGAATGTCATAAGACTAGCTAGATAAACCTGTATGAATTAAAATTTTTTCCTTATGTTAATTTCATTTACTTATTTGTATTGGATTAGGCTTGTAATTATAATAACCATCATACATCATTATATCATACACATATATATTATTTGATTTAAAATTACCAAAATAAAATAATGTATGGCTTATAAGCCTCATCATTAAGACATTAACTATTTATAATAAACTGCATCAAAATTAAAATATGTTCTACAAATATTTGCAGGACATATCTACTAAACTTATATGCATGACCATGATTGAAACAAAAGTAAGAAATAACTGACCCACAATCCAGGTCTACAATGTCTCCTCTGAAATGGGCTTTAACTTCTTCTTTGTCAACTTCAACCTTTACAATCTATAATCCACAAAATCTAGATTTTGCGTGCAGAAAACTCACACGCTAAGTCGTTTCTAGCTTAGTGGTACATATAAGCATTAAACTTCCAACAAGCAGTCACACAAGTGCATGACATAAATTTCATATCATACATTAGAAGAATAAATACAAATATCATAAAAAGGATGAGCATACTAATATACAATGTCATCATGTTTGATGGCAACATATGTCTTGTTTGTTTATTTAACTTACCATATTATGTGCTCATAATTCATGCCTAGGCTTGGCAACGGGGCGGGCGAGGGATGATTCTCATCCCCACTATAGCAAGGAATCTCCATCCCCTTCTTCGCCATGCTAAGGAGATAGATTTGTCTCCATTCCCGCTTCCATAGGGATCCTTCCATCAATGCAAAGATTCTCATCCCCGTTGAATTATTTTCAAGTTAAAAAAATTATAAATAATAATATATTGATATTATAATTTTACTTAATAAAAATTTAGCATGCACAAAAATATAATAATTCATAATGAAATTACTATTGTATAGATATAAAAGTTTACAATTAAAACAAAGTTAATAGATCCCAACGGGGATCCCCACCCCTACTGAATTTTTTCAAGTTAAAGAAATTATAAATAATATATTAATATCAGAATTTTACATAATAAAATAATGAATTTAGCATGCACAAAAATAAAAAAGAAATTCATAATGAAATTACTATCATATAGATATAAAAGTTTACAATTAAAACAAAGGTAATAATTCATAAATATCAATAGAAAATTTGTAAACATCCATATCTAATTTAAAAGTTTACATATTAAGAAAAAAACAAATAATTCATAAACATCTCATGTTGCTACTGCTTTTGACATTTTCTTCTTTTAAGACTTCATTGCACTGAAAACTCCAAATTTACATTCAACTTGTATCCACACAGTATTCATCCTAGAATATCATAAAGTAATTTTAGTAACTTATTAAAAAAAAGGAAAAAAAGCATGATAATTTTTATTTTTCAACAATATGAAACAATAAAAATATCTATTTAACAAGTAATTTACCATAATTTTTATAGATTTCTATTTACAAATAAGTTTAAAAGAGGACTAATATATATTTAAATTAAGTTAATTAGTAATTCAACCCTTATTAATTTAACAATATCAAATACAAATTTTTTATATAACATTGATCAAATTGATCACATAATTTGTTTGATAGATTCTGTTTGAGAATTTAGCAAAAAATAACAATTTTCTTATTTTAAATATCATATGAGATATACGCTTTTGCATTTCAAATTTTTTAATTTTTAATATTAATTTTTTAAGTGTTTTTAAATTTTATATTGGATGTATTTTTTTAAATAATATAAAAGGTACATTATTAGATTATATTTTGTTGCATAAATTATACTATTGTTCACTAATCACTATCTATATATTATATTTTATTTTATAATATATATTTTTTTATTAAGGATAAAAAAAAGTATTTATAATTATTAAATCCCTATGGGATCGGGGACGGGAATACCTGCAAAGCAGGGAGTATCCTCCATGTAACATCCTTGACCATCTCTACATGTATTATTACATGCATTTCATTTAAACATGTTTGTTTTATATATGTCATTCACATGAAATACATGCATACATATGAATTTTATTTTGAACGTGTTCACGAGATAAACTTGGTACATGTCAGTTTATTGCAATAAGAGTAGGACGCATGTGTCTAATTATAATTTAAAAAAACATGACAATGAATTAGAAATAAAATGGAATAAAATGATTAAATTAAAATAAAATAAATGAAATTGGACATATCTATTTTAATTAAAGAAGACTATTTGATTAGATAATATTTTTGGAATTGACTAGATATATGCAAAAATGTAGAAGAAATAATAATAATAAAAACTATAAATAAATAATTGAACGAATAATTAAAAGAAGGAAAAATAAAAAGAAAGAATAGAATGGAACAAAACTAAAGGGCAGTTTCTCCATCTTATTTTCAGCAAGGAACATGTTCTCCTTCGATTTCCTCTCTTCATTCCTTCGTTCTCTTCCTAAAAATCTCAGCCACAAATTAAGCAAATGACCACCGGTGAGTAGATTGTCCTTTCCTTTGTTATTAATATTGATTTAAGTGTTGTTGGATCATGGTTTAGGTAGTACAAAGTGAATATCACTTCTTGAATTTGTTTTAGGGACAGTAAGTTTGGCTCCATTTTCTTCATGCTACAGACCAAAGAAATACTAATATCAAAGTTATAGGTGGTTGTCTTAGGTTTATGACTATGTAAATAGTTTTGCATGATTTGGTGTATATAGAAAGATATTAGCATATGACTGAAACTGTTTCGAGTAAGAACTCTAGCTGAATCACCTACAGTTTTAGTCCCTTTTCAATATGATAGAGGCCATATTTGAGGAAACTCAAAGCATGAAAGTAGTAGCGCTTTGTGTTATCTATTGTATACTAAATTTCATAATCAGATGCCTGTTGAATGTTGAGTTATGATAAAGGAAATCATGTATATTCCTTGCTTGCTTAGTGCCTTGTGCATGTTTAGTAAATTTTTTACCTATTTTGAGCCTTTATAGACAGAATCTGTAAATTCTCAAAACATGAAATTTATAGGTCTATATCTTATCTAAACTTTGTGAAAATAACAACTTAATATATTATGTATTTTGTGAATTATAGTCTTCACAAGCAAGATTGGTTTGGCTGTTAATTCTGTTCTGGACCAATTATATGTACCTTACAATTTGAGGATCTTAAAGGCAGAATTGATGACAGTCATGAAAAATGTCCCATTTTACATTTCTAAGTTCCTACAAAGTTTTATAAAAATATGACTTACACGTTGTAAGATATGCAGGACTAAAGTGGGTGTCCTAAAACTGCCCAAGGGCAGCAAACATAATGCTTTTTGTAATTGCACTAAAAATTGTACAATACTCCAATTGCCCTAAAATTTTAATATGTTATAATCTTATATGTTAGATTTAATTAGAAATATGAATTATATAAATTGGACTAGTATAAAAAAAAAACTTATAAGCTGATCAACTCATAAAGGTCACACTACTATAATGCTAAACCCCAATTAGTGGTCTAAACTATGCATATACTTGTTTAAGCTTTACGAAGTCTATTTAACTATCAATTGACCAAGTATACATTTAATTAGGCTCACAAAAAATTGGAGACCTCCATGGAAGTGAGAGACAATAAGCTAAAGTTCAATAGCAAAAGAAAATGTGAATTTAATTATAAAACGATTTCTCTAGTATGTGTGAATGTTGCATGCTATATGCAATATGACTTGACTTGCTTTTTACATGAATTACATGATTACAGTGGTATGGCTATGATATGAAACGGTAATGGATGACTTAAATGCATAGTTACATGGCTGTATTTTCTTACATGAAATGATTGATGGTTGAATATGCAAATGTGATACAAATGCAACGGTTAAGTAAAGATTATTGCATATGCATATGGACTTAAAAGGCATTGTGACTAGCTAAATGGTATTGTAAAACAAAAAAAGAGGCCTATGGCCTAATCAAATGTTCAAATGAAAAAAAAGGCCTATTGCCTAACAAATGTGCAAATGTTACAAATGATCAAGCTAGCTAGCAAATGCAAATGTTCATATGGCAAATGTTCACATAAAACCCAAGACAGTGTCTGTTTAGCCTAGTCACAAAAAAAAAGACAAAGTATAAGCAAATGACAATATTTATGTGATTAAATATTGCTTATATTCATATGATATTGATGATTGGAGTGGAATATTATGTGCTGATTATAATTGTTATTATTATTTGTTATTGTGTAGTTCTTGGTACCTTAGAAAGCTTTTGACAACTCACCAAATTGCATCATTTTCCAGGAAAAAAAGAGTAGTTAACTCATTTTGGAGGTACATACTATATAGAAGATATGGATCACAAGTGATTAGCCGAATCTCATCAATCTCTTTCCTTGCATTTCACATGTGTATAGGAACATGTGTTCTATGTTTTGGGATGTATGTCTGCATATGCATAAATATAGTGAATCTGCAGTGATGTGCATATGTATATCTGGTCTTGAACTTATTACCTGAATCACTTAGACACACTATTTAAATTATTAACATATGTAGTATATATTATGTTTATAATCAAGCTAAAATGCTTTGCTAAATGTTACAAGAGTGATACTATGATATGATGATGAAAAAAAATATATCTCTCATTACAAATAGGATTTCATCTTATTCTCATATAATACATAATAATATGATACAAGTATAAGTAACATCCAAAAGCATAAGGTGTTACACTCCCCGTCCCTGTCCTACTCCGCTCAACGGGAAAGGAATGTCTCCCATCCCTGTCCCCATGGGGGAGTGAGTCGTGGATTCCCCACCCTGTTTGGGCAAAGCCCTACAAGGAACGGAGAATCCTTACCCTATTGCCAAGTCTATTCATGCCAAATTCATATGAACATAATCATATAATATCATGTTTAATCATCTCTTACTTTATTTCTTATGACATTTAATTAATTCTCATATTCCATTTTTATGTTTATTAGCTCAAGTTTCATTCCCAGACTATTCGAATATAGGGAATTAAGTAGAAACGCTCCACGAGTTTAAGCCACCCTACTCACTAAAATCTCCAGTCAAGACCACTATATGAGCTTAATACACCTTGACTGAGTATAACATCATATGTATATAAATGGGATGAAAGGCACTCATTTGAGCTTCAACCACCTTTTCCCCAAGTAACCATAACTGGTTCGGTACCGTAATCCCCTTAATGGTGCATCATCCATCCTAAATTAGTCCATATATAGAGAAATAGGCATATAAAGCCATTAATCATTTATTTTCATCTTGTATTCATTTACCATAATCAACATACATGTTTACAACTGCATATCCAATATGTAATCAAGTTCAAAATCATGTAATCATATGGTATATCATCATAAATAATCATGTAAAAGATATTGACATACTTTAATCATGTTTACATATTATAAAAGCACATGAATTTTGTTGAAAAAGGGTGTCACGGCCATGACTCATTTTGGCCTAGTGGTGACACTAATTGTGAACAATTTTATTTCCATTTTTTCCACTTGTCACGGCATGACACATTTTTGTCACAATCATGACTCTTATTATTCTTCCAATTCCCAATTTTAACTCCTCTTGAAGTCATATAATGTCCACATATTGAATGTTAACCAATCGTTAACATATTTTACATTATTTAACACCATTCTAAGGTTACAAGACATATCAAACATCTTCCTAACTTATTCAACATGTGAATCAATGTAAAACATACACCCATTTTTTTCCAAGTTTATACCAACTGATTCAAGTTCCACATGTAAGGCTTACTTGGGCATAACTACTTCCTTTTTATGACATAAAAAGCACCATTTTGACATTCAAATATACACAATTATGCATTTCAATCTTCATCTTGATTATTTCTTATATGTATTTATAAAATTCCATAATCATAACAAGCCATAAAACATACATGTCAATATGTTCTTTAACATATAAAACATGCCAATCTTACTCTTTAATATTCTCTAGCATGCCTTTCATCATTTGACAACCATTCCACATTTACACATATTAAGATGTCATTTAATTCTCATAATCATCCCATATCACCCAAATTCATCATTTAAGCATATAATTTATTCATATCATGCTCAAGCATGCATTAAGGGAGAACTAAAAAGCATATATATACAAATCTCAATGGAGCTTTACAAAAATCCAAGATTATGGAGATTTTCTATAACCTTATATCAATTTCTAAGTCTATGGAAAGATTACATAATTATAAAACCTAACCCCAAAATTCCCAAAGTTGGTCTTTGTCACATGATTCTATCTTAATAACATGGTTTCTTACTCAATCTAACCTCAAAGAATACTTTCCATCAATAAAACTCACAAAATTTCCTTAAACAAGCCCCGTAACATATGGTCCTTCACCCAACTTCCAATAACCACATCAAATAACTTCATAATCACGGTAAAGAGTTGGAAAAACATGTTTTTTTACCTCTAAAAGGTAGAAAATAGGATTGATTGCAAGAAAACTCAAGTTCTCCTTCCCTGTTCAAACTTTCTTTTCTCCAAATTCCTCTCTACACTTGACAGTTCACTCAATCTTTACTCAAATCTTAGTTTTAATGTTGGTTTTGATGTTTGGAAGCTTAGAATCTTATAAGGGAAGGCCAGGATATTGTTTTCTGGTGTGAAGGGTTAAGTTAAAACTTGGTGTTTGAGGTGCAAAATGACGAGCTACAACAAAGAATGGTAGTGGCCAAACTATATATAGCAAAAGTGTCACAACTGTGACCAATTGTGCCATAAGCATGACACTTTAACTATTCAAACCGACATAAAATTTCTAGAATTCTCCATAAAGCACAACCATCATGGCTATGACATATTTTATCACGAGCGTGACCATATCAAAACTCCATTTTCCTTGACGTTTTGACCCACAACACCAAACAAAGCCAAACCTTATCAATATACCTATATGTACCCCCTATATACTCCCATATGATGGGTTTTGAGCATATATCAAATACATATTATGCAACAGAAAATAAAATTTTTAAAACCCAAATCAAAAGATTTTACATGTGCCAATTAAAACAAATTTAATCAAGGAAAATTCAGAAATTATACCTTACAATTTCTTGACTTTTCTTCAACTTCTCACCTTATTGGGTTGTAGCAAACCACAATAATCCAATATTAGATTGTTTCCAACAATATCTACACAAAGATGAGAGGATGAAACCACTAGGGAGATGGTTAGAACATACCTCAAAGTGTTAGTAATGGTGTATGTTCATTTGAGAGGAAAAATTAAACTCTTTAATTTTTCTTCTCCTAAAAATTTTTCCATGTCTATTTTCTATCTACAAAACAAAAATCAAATATACAAGCAATATAAAATGCATATTAGAAGTAATAACAATATATATCATATTTGAATATGAACCTATGAAATAAGTTAGCACCTTTAGCAATGTATTCTCACTGTTATTACAAAATATCCACATTCCATACTTCCTTTTCATTGAAGACACTTAAAAATAGAAAAAAAGTGACAAAAATTGTAACATCCTCGGCTTTCCCACATGCATTATGACACACATTACATTTGGACATATTCATTTTATATATGTCATTCACATGAAACACATGCATACAAAGGGATTTTAGCTAGAACATGCTCACGAGGTAGACTTGCTACCGGTTGGTTTATCGTAATAAGAGCAAGTCGCACGTGTCAAGTTATAAGTTAAATAAGGATGATAAGGTATTGAAATAAGTTAACTAAATGACATAAATTAAAAAAAAAGAAAAGGAAAAGGAAGAAAGGACAAAAGAAGAGAGGCAGCCTTTGGCTTATTAGTGCTGCCCACTTTGCTTCTTTTCACATATCTGAACAGCCTTATCTCCCCAGCCGTTTCTTCTTCTTCTTCCCCCATAA
>CATIWF010163313.1:0-14765 GCA_949630135.1 Balakata baccata
ACTATTTCTTTATGTTTACTTTAAGTCATCATGGCCATGATGCGAAGTTGTTTACAAGAACAAATTTTAAATCCCTCATGCATTGTAATATTTCTCTATATAATTAGGAAGGGTCTCCTAATTATATGGTGAGGTATTACACAAAGTGCAAATCAAGTCATTTCTCATGCTGCTTAACATCAATATGCAGGCAATTCTATCCTTACACTTATGACTTGATATGCCTCTATATCCAACCTATATCGAGCAGTGCTTCCATGCTTGGGTTCAGCTATGGGTTGTGTGATCATTTCTAGCATTTCTTGCTCTTATAGAAGATACTGAATTTTACGATGATATATATCATAGTTACTATCATTCAACTTATCTCCCTAGTTTTCATCAATAATTATGCTTTTTGTAGTAGTCATTTCAACTATTTAGAACAATTGATCACTATCAGACTTAGCACAATTCTTATTACAAAATTATTTCATGTCATAGTATCTTAAATTAATCAACAATAACCTAACACAAGCAGTAGGAGCAAAAGTATTGTTACACAGTCCAATCAATCAATTCCTACTGACAAAGTCTAGTTATCATCATTTAATTTAAACATGTGTCAATCATCATATTAGGTGAGACTAATAAATCTACCAACCTAATATTTGCCACAAACATATATGTACATTTTAATATAATAAAACTATTAAGGACATGCATTTAATTCAATAAATCAAATTAACATGCCTATTGTTTTATTTAAAACGTACAATTAAATTAAAACATATACATCATATATTAGGAGCAAAACACATTGCTACTACTAATCATATCATGTTAAAATTATAATTAATTGATTTTTCTTGCAAATGCATACATTTTACGTACTTCTAAATCCAATAAAATACTTCAAAATGTGTTATAAAAATTCTAGAAAAATACCCATAAAATAGAAATTTTAATTTTAAGCATTTTAAAAAAATTAGAACAAAAACGGCCATTTCATGTGCCCTTAGGCACCAAATAGAGTCCACCCACGTGCCTTACACATTGTAAAAGGTCCTGCATGTGCCACTGCATCTCCTCATACACCGATACACATCACCTTACCTTACCACATCATCGCCATATGGACCAATCACATATCCCCATGTGTCAAAATCGTGTCACGTGGCAATGACAAATGTACATACCATGTGGCATGCCACGTTAGCAGCATGATAGCGTGGCCTAACTAGATGATGCCATGTGTCACTAGCTACCACGTCATCACGCCATGTCAGCATGACACATTGCAGCCACCTCAACAAAAAAAGTTGACACGTTAAACCACTAATCATCTAACATGTGGCAAGTAACTGCCACTATGCCACAACCGCCTCACTCTCCTTTTGTGGCGCGTGCAGGCCACACACCACCTTCTACTGGCGGTTCAAATCCATTTTCAAAATATTTCCTATTTTTTTCTGGATTTTCTATTGAGTTTGACCATAAAGTCACAATCCAACTCCACATTGATGACATTTGGACATCAAACTCATGAATCGAGAGTGAAATTAACACACACAAAAATTAATTTTCGTAATTAAGAACCCTAATTACTATTAGAATTTTCAAAAATTCATAGAAATTCAACCAATTATCAGAAAAATATAAAAAAATACTTGTTGGAAAGCTTCTTATGAGAGCTTTTCAACTGTACTAATTTTGTTCCATGAAACAGAAGAAAAATCTCTAAAAATAGAAAGAATTTCAGATTTGCATGGTATTTTAGGTTTAATTATGCAAATAATCATCCTAAACACCAAATCAAGCACAAAAACACTAATTCTAGCTTTGATACCAATGTTGATTACCAATGGCAGCGAAAACTTGTTAAAGCATGAATTTCGTGTCTTCAATGCTTCAGGCAAACTGATTATAAGAATCCAAGACAATTTCACAGCACGAATACCTTCGATCTTCTCTTGGATCTACTAGAGAGATGAGAGAAATTACAAAGAATATTTTATGGTTCTCTAGTGTGGAAGTTACATTCTATAACTTGTTATTCCCTTCTATATATTTAATATGTTTGGGTCTTAAGCTGGGTCAACCCACATGGGCAGCCCAAACTCATAACTCATCAAGACCCAAATAACCAAATTCTCAACAGCCTACTATCCCTTAGCTCCCCATTCCTATTTACAACAAAATACTACTGGAATTTTTCAAAAATGCTAAAAAGCTCAAAAAATATTATAATATTACTTTCGCTTAAAGTTTTTTTTCAGACCTACCAAAAAGACTTGAAAAATATTACAAGAGTATCTAAATTCAAAAAGTCACCCCAAAGTATACCAAAAAGTACAAATGCAGTATATTTTTGTATACTTTGGGTATATCTTAATTCAATATTATTAAGAATACCTTGGGTATATCTTGATTCAGTATACCTTGAAAACACCTTGGGTATATCTTGAAAATTTTTCGAGTATGTCTTGAGTATACATTGTGAATATCTCGGAATTCCGTGGAAATACTTTGAAAATACATTGGGTAAATGTTTGGAATGCTTTGAAAATTTCTTAACAATTCCTTAGATATATTTTAGAAATATTTTGAAAATATATTGAGAACAAAAGGCCTAAACAATTACGAAGCTCAAAACTCCAAACAAAATTTGACTATTTTTTTTTATAAAGGAAACAATAAAAAAACCAAAAGAAGATTACGTCAAAACACTTCTGCTAAAAGAGGATAGAATTTGACTACTAGACATAGGAAAATGCAAATAACCTTGAATGTAAACTTGTTAACTTGTGCAATTGCTAATTTTGTATATTCGAGAGCAGCAAGATGCTAGCCACTGTCTTAGCATCGATGCATTGATTTCCGACTCATGGAGGCTCTCCAATCGCACTAATTAGTTATTCCACCATGGTTTTGTACCAGAGTAGGTCGAAAGCATTGGATATGTGGCATTTTCCACTACTTAATTGGAATCGCCCTGCTATTAGAGAAATTTGGAACCCTACCAACTTAACACAAAATTGAAAAAATGGATATAGATGAAAAGTACATCCAGTAAAAATGAAAAGGAATAAAAATATCAGTAATTTAAAAAAAAACATTAAATTTCGATATTTCATGTAAAATTCCCAAATACTAACATATATAATGGACCTAACAGCCCTTCCATCTCTACCCTAAACCTAAACATTAGTTTTCTAGAATTTTCCATACTAATAAACTTTTCCCTATTAGATGCTGACATGGAAGAACTTGTCATCTTCATCCTTGACCTAACATTCCCTCCACCACGCTTGACCCTGCAAATTGGAATCACATACATAAATGCATGCTTCAAAAGTAACACAATTAAAACAATAATTTTTACTAGGTCAAACCCAGTTGATTTCTTCCTTGAATGTAGAAACCACAATCTCTTCATCTACCATACCATTGTCTTCGCTTGAATCATGTGATGCATTTATACCATATGCATAGCTATCACTTGCACCTATGGGCACTCTACCTTTTGTTAACCTTCTGACCACATTATCCAACTTTCTTTCTTTCTTCTTTACATGCCACAATTGATGGATGTTAGCAGTTTGATTTGCTGAGAACAAATAGGCCGCTAAATTTACGTGCAAGCATATACCGCCCGTGGTGTTAAACTCTAATAAAGTTCATAATTCTTACCAGGAGATAATTCCAAGTTTCCACCTATTTTTGTTGTCTTTTCTACATAGTCCTAAATTGTTGTTTCCTCATAGATTGAGAAAAATGCAAAGAATATGCAATACATCCTTTATCAATATATACAAGTAATACTTTGCTGGGTCATCTCTAAATTCAGTACAAGGAACAGTCCATCTTAATCAAATTATTTCTTAATAATACCAACCAACCAACTTTGTTGCATTCCGAGGACAAATTTAGAAAAAAAATATTGGGTTCACCCTTATTCTGACTTTGAGCAGCAAAAAATTGTCTTGTATCAGTGTCACATCTTTCACAAATTCTTGATGCATGTTTTCTTCCCGTCCCACTGGAATTTGAATTTCTATTTGCACATCCATTTGATCTTGCCAGACAAGTAATATAATATATTTCAAGTTTAAGCATAAAAATCTAACCTTAGCATAGTATGGAAAACATAAAATATCACAAACAGAGACTTTAGAAAATGTTACAAGATTGCCAAATTATTTACAGCAAATTCAAAGCATATATTCGCCTAACATATTGAGCAAACAAATCACAAGTACTGTTACAGGTTATAGATTTTTTTTCTCTCTTTTTTAGCCCAAATTCCCAATTCCTAAATCCCAATGATTTTTAAGCCAAAATCTATGGATTGGTCGTTTCCCCCATTTCTGTTCATTTCCTTGTTCTTAAAATGTAGTGTTTGGTGTTCACTTCCAGTCTGCATCAATTCGATTTCCTCTTTTAATGTCATTTCATAGGATTTTAAAAAAGTGAAAGGAAAGAAATAGAAAAAAAATCATAATCGAATTAGATAGTAAATTAGCTGAAAAAAGTATTTGGGAAGAACGAAATTTAATCCTAGCTTGGAAGATCAGTCGGTAAATGCTTAGAGAAACTTATTAAAAGATCAAAGCTGATTACTGCAAAAGCGGTGACACAGAGAAACATTCTTGTTAATGGCTTTAGGAGCATAATTGTCCCACCCAAAGAGAGGAAAGAGGATCTTGTTAACTGTCAAGAAGGCAACGTCAAAATAGGTGTTCTATGTACATCTTGAGATATACCATTAGACATCTTTGAGAGACTTCTTCCTTCTTCATATTTTTTGTTCTCAAGTGATGGAGTGTGATATTTCAATTCATTGTGAGCAATTGTATATTCAACTTCTACTCGATATCTATCGTATCCTTGGGAGATAAACTCCGGTGATCCCAAACACCAATGGTATGGAGCAAATTTATCTTAAGAATATTATGTGGAACACAAGCCTTGAATTACATCCTTCTTCTTTCCTTGTGGTTTTAATTAAATAATCGCATTAACATAATACTTTTCTCATAACAATCTTAAGACAAAATCCCTTTTTTTAATTTCAGTATTTGGGATTTTTAATTCTTCTAGAATTTAATTTTTTTGTTTGTTATTTTCGGAAATGGAGAATACAAAAATTGCTATCAATGTTCAAGTTGGTGTCCAAGGGCCATCGGCTTCTACTACTCGGGTTGTCTCTCTTGTTGTGCCTATGATGATATCTATGAATCATGCTTTTTATTTTACTACCTTGAACTTGGCATGGTTCTTGATTGAGGATGCTACTACTCTGAAAGAGGATGAGTAAGACATCCATTTGAGGATGATTTATGATAGTTGGCATCATTCCAATTTCTTATGTAGAAATTATGTCATAAATAGGTTGTATGATTCACTGTACAATGTGTATAGTAGAATTAAGATTGCTAAACAGTTATGGGAATCATTGGATCAAAAATACAAATCTAAGGATGCCGACGCCAAAAAGTTTATAGTGGGACATTTTCGAGACTATAAAATGGTGGATTCTAAGACTGTCGTAAGTCAAGTACAAAAACTACAAGTCATTCTCCATGATATTTAAACCAAGGGAATCAACATGAGTGAATTCTTTTAAGGGACTGCCGTGATTGAAAAATTACCCCCTAACTGGAAGGATTTCAAAAATTATCTTAAGTACAAGTGAAAGGAAATGAACATTGAGGAGTTGATTGTTAGACTTTGAATTACGGAAGACAATAGAGGCTCTGAAATAAGGGGGTTGGACTCTTCCGAGGCAAAGGTGAATATTGTCAAACATGGACAAAATTCTAATTCCAAAAAGAAGAAATTCAAAGAGTCCAAGACCGAACCCAAAGTGGAGTTTCTAAAAAGAAATTCCTAAGGAAATGCTTCAATTGTGACAAGATGGATTACAAAGCTTCTGATTGCAAGCTCCTAAAGAAGAAAAGGAACAATAAAGCAAATCTCCTGCAAAATATTACTAAAGAGGTTTCTGATATCAACCTTGCTATTATGATATCAGAAGTGAACATAATTAGGTCTAACCTAAAGGAATGGTGGATTGACATAAGTGCCACAAGTCACATTTGCTTAGACTGTAAGATGTTCTCTACCTTCAAACAGAAGAGTGGGGAAATTTGTTTATGGGCAATTCTGCCACTTCTGAAGTTCTTGGTGAGGGATAAGTGGTTCTAAAACTTTTGGAAATAAGCTGACTCTAAAAAATTTGTTGTTTGTGATGATATTCGCAAGAATTTGGTGTTAGGTTCATTATTGAACAAGCATAGTTTCAAAATGGTTTTTAAGTCAAACAAAATTTTTTTGTCCAAGGGTGGAATATATATGCGCAAAGGGTATGCTATTGATGGGATTTTTAAGCTTAATATAATTGTTGTTAAATGAATGAACGAAAGTACTTCTTCTGCTTATTTGCATAAGTCTTCCAACTTATGGCATTGTAGACTAGGACATGTTAATTATAATAACCTAAGAAGGGTAATGAACTTAGACAACATAGCTAATTTCCACATTGATTCAAAACAATAATATGAAATTTATGTTGAGACAAAACTAACCAGATCTTCTTTTCAAAATGTTGAAAGAGAAACTATTCCACTTGATTTAATTCATAATAATGTATGTGATTTAAATTTTGTTCAAACAAGAGGCAGAAACAAATACTTTTATCACATTTATGGATGATTACAAAGAATTGTTATGTGTATTTACTTAAAAGCAAAGATGAGCCTATAGAGAAACTTAAACTCTATAAAATTGAGGGTGAAAATCAACTCAATAGGAGAATCAATGTTTTGAGAAGTGACTGTGGTGGTGAATATGTAACACCATTTAGAGAAATATGTGCACAATATGGAATCATATATAAGACCACGATACCTTATTCTTGACAATCAAATGGTGTGGCTGAAAGGAAAAATCGTACCTTGAAAAAATGATGAATGCAATACTGATAAGTTCTGGGTTACCTCAAAATATATAGGGGTAAGCTATGTTATCGGCTAATTACCTTTTAAATATGGTGCCTGTAGTAAGCAAGACAAAACTTCTTATGAATTATGGTGTTGGATTATGGGATCTGCGATCGCCCTTAGGGATTCACTGTCGCATATGGGCACGGCATCAGTGCTTGACAGCCCAACCTGTCGAGATACTCATGTGCCTTGCGAAGCCCCTCTGTCCGTCCACCACTCAGTAGTGGGGCTCTACACTGTTGTGGTGAACTGTGGGGTTGCCCTAGAAGAATCCATCTTAGGTTTAAGGAAATAAAGTTACACCTTTGTCATAAGTAATTGCTTTTGGCCTAATAGTAAACGCTTTGATCCTACATATGGAAAGGAAGAAAACCCTCTTTTAAATACTTGTAAGTGTAGGGGTGTCTTACTAATGTGGTTATTCCTACTCCAAAGAGAGTGAAAATAGGGCCAAAATTAGTTGATTGTGTTTTCATTGGTTATGCACATAACAATAGTGCTTATCGATTTCTTGTATTTAAATCGGAAATTCTAGATATTTACAAAAACTCTATAATGGAATCAAAGAATGCTTTGTTCTTTGAACATATATTTCCTTGTAAGGTTTTAGAAGATGTGAATACATCCAAATGACCTTTTGAGTCTATTATTGAAAATAGCCAAAATCAAGATCAAGTCCATGATGAAGAACTTGGTTTTGAGGATGAGCCTATTGAAATAAAGCTCAGACATAGTAAAAGAGCAAGGACAGGAAAATCATTTGGACTAGATTTTCTAACTTATATGCTAGAAGTAGAACCTCAAACTTATAATAAGGGTGTAAACTTTTCAAAATATCTTCTTTGGAAAGAGGCCATTAAGAGTGAGGTCGATTTCAAATTTACGCGGATTTTTGAGGGCCTAAAATGGGTCAATTCTGGCTTATTTTATATTTTGGTGGGCAGAACCAAATCCCGCTCGAGAAAGGTCATCTCGCGGTCGAGAAAGGTTTCTCGCTTAAGACACCTATTTTCCCAGTCAAGACTCATTTTTGGTCTGCACGATATAAATACGTGTTTTTACACCCTACTCCGCATAAATCAAAAACCCAGCCGACATCTACACACCCTAGACACTCCAAAAACCCTCCCATTGATTCTCCATCACCTAAACACCTAAAAACACAATTTGGATTGGATTATCAAAGATTTATTAGGGTTTTTGTGTTCTTCATTAAGAACACGAGTTATTAGCCAAACAGCCCCTAGAATCGGATTTGGTCACCTCTATTCTTGACTTCTAAAGGGGGAATTTAGTAAGTATCTCATTCTCTAACACTTTTAGATTGGGTTTGATGGTTTATTGTAATTTAATTAGGGGTTTTCCAATATTTCGAAATGGTAACTGTAGAACAAAAGGTATAGATCGGTTTATGACCTTTGATTCATATGTTTGACACTAGGGAATGGGGAACGGATACCAAAATGAGAGAGAAATGTTAGAGTGCGGATTTTCAGCTCCATTGTTTAAGGTTTGTACATATAATCATGTTTATTCACTTTCTGACTGTATGATTGCTAGTGAATAGGTATATTAGATGTTTTGTATATGTTAAATGCCATGATTATCGATTTGAATAGTCTAAACACACTCATATGAATTAATAGCATAGATTATTCATGATATTTTAATGCTTAAATTGGTATTCGATAAGATAATTGGATTATGGCATGTTCACATTCACAATGGTCTGTTTTCATGAGGTATGACATTCTAGAAATGTGTATTATGCATTGAAATTTGGAGATTTGTGTCAACATGTGAAAATTTAGTTTAATGTTGCTAATGTTGGGCCTTTTCCAGTTGGGAAATGGGAGTCCAAGTCAGGACTTACCAGACCTAGGCCATATCAGCCCCGCAACAGGCATGGCCAGTGATAGTGTGCTGGGGTTCAAACTCACCTGTGTGTAAGTGTTAGTTACTAAATATGATGAAATAAATGTGTAAGGCATGTGTTCTATGTTATTAAATGAAGTACTTATGAATATAATATGAATGAAATTTTGCCTAAGTGTTATACCATGATGTGAGATGATACATGGATAACAATGAGACATGATATGGAAATGATGATAGGAATGTTAATATGTGAAATGTGATAAGTTGCTACATGAATGTCATGGAAAAGTTATTATGATCATAGTATAAGGTTCGTGTGATTAAAAAGGAAAAGACATAAATGCCCTTACTCGTACTAAGACTGACTATAGGATGGATGGCATGCCATTGAGGGTGGTTACGGTACCGTAGGATTTTTCATGCGTTATTTATCGGGCAAGGTGACTTCAGCTCTGAGAGCACCCTTGACCCATTATGCTAGCAATTATTTTATACAATTATGAGTCAAGTTGGTTTCAGCTCCGAGAGCGCTCTTGACTCAAGCACAGATACAGACAGTAAGATTATGTGGGTAGGATGGCTTCAGCTCCGAGAGCGCCCCTATTCACAACCTGTATTTGTTAGTTTAGTATAGAGTAACTAGGCAAATTAAATGAATGAACAAGAAAGAGGTAAATGTATTACTATTCTTATGAATACAGAGATGGCTTCCGCTTACCAAGTACGCTACAATGATATGTAAGGAATTGAATGGTATGATGGCATGATTATAATTTTTATGAATTGAAAAATGAAATGAAGCATTATATTATGACTTTCATGTAATGAATGATATGTGTTGAATATGTATGATATGCATGATAGAATTTATATGATTATATGTATCACTAAGCTTGGATAGCTTAGCGTGTGGGTTTTCTGCAGGCAGTTTCAGGGCCTTAGGAAGAGTTGACATGGAGAAGCCAAGCTAGTTAGAGCATCCAAAATCAAAGTCAGCTTATTATGCATTTCACCTTATTCATGCATTTCAGGATATTGGACATTGTTTTAATATAGTTTATGGATTATGAACTTATGGTTTCAAGGTTTTATAAGATTGTTTTATTTTGGGCATGTTTAGCCCTAGTTAACAGTTTTATTGATTTCAGATTATTTTAATAAGCATGAATGTATGATAATTATACATATGTTACATATTGTCACGGAAAAACAAATGAATGAGGACATGAGATCAAATATATATATATATATATGCTAAAGGCTAAAAAGGGAACTATAGCTAAAGGTTTAGTATCATGTATGCAATACTCCCTTGTATAGCGGGCTAGTATGCTATATGGGAGGGTATTACACATTGTCTTAGGACAAGTAAAGAAAGTTTGTAAATTGGTTAAATCTCTATATGGATTGAAGCAAGCGCCAAATAGTGGCATGAGAAATTTGATAGTGCAATGCTATTTAGTGGCTTTAAAATCAATGAATCTGATAAATATGTTTTTATCAAAGACACTAGTGATAGTTATGTCATACTATGTGTATATGTTAATAACATGCTCATTGTTGGTAGTAATGACAAGATGGTCAAGTCTACCAAGGATATGTTAAACTCAAAGTTTGATATGAAAGATATAGGACTAGCAGATGTGATTCTAAGAATTAAAATTTCTAAAAGATCAAATGGACTGACTTTAAGTCAAACGCATTATATGGATAAAATTCTTGGTAAATTCAATAAGGAAGATACCAATATTGCTGGAACCCCATTAGACTTGAGCCTCCATCTATCTAAGAATAGAGGAGAAAGTGTATCTCAAGTAGAATATACATGTGTGATTGGCAGTTTAACGTACTTAATGAGTTGTACAAGACCAAATATTACTAATACAATGAGAAAACTAAGTTGGTACACGAGTATTCCAAGACTTAATCACTAGAAAAGAATTATAAGATAACTTAGGAACTTGAGGTATACTAGATATCAAGCTGTGCTAGAAGGTTACAGTGATGCTAACTGGATTTCTAATATAAGAGATTCAAAATCTACTAGTGTTTACATTAGCAAGTGCAGCTCTAACTTGGAAATCTTCTAAACAAACTGTTATAGCCAAATCCATTATAGAATATGAGTTTATTGCTTTAAACAAATACACTGAGGAAGCTGAATGGCTACACCATTTCTGAAAAGATATTCTAAAATAGGAAAGTCTCGTGCCATCAATTTGCAAACATTATGATAATCAATATGTAACTGGAAGGGCACAAAGTAATATGTATAATGGTAAGTCTAGTCATATTCATCTTAGACATAATGTCATTAGCCAACTGCTCTTAACAAGGGTTATTGTTGTTGATTATGTAAAACCAAAGGATAAAATTGAGGATCTACTAACCAAAGGGTTAAATAGAGAGCAAGTTGATAAATCATCAAAAGGAATGAGACTTAAACCCATAAGACTATAATAAGTTGATACAAAGGCAAATCTAACCTAGTTGATTAGAGATCCCTAGATCTAGGTTCAATGGGACAACCAAAATATAAAGAAGTGGTGAGATCACTATGGGGGGAAAATCACTGATGATTTAAAGTGACATTAAGCTATGCTTTTAATGATACTTATAAGTATCATATATATGAGAGTGAAGCGGGGTCATTTTAATGCAGATTGTGAGAGATTCAATTCTTTAAAACTCTCACAAAACTAGGCAGATGTTCGAGGCTAAAATGAACATAGCAATGAGAACTGAATTGTGTCAAGAGAGATTCTTGTGTGGAGTATATCATATTTACTCAATTAGCTGAACAGTTCAATGACATCATGTCAACTAGATAGTGGGTAAATTAAATATATTTTCATAAGGGACAGTTCAAAGGGTAACACCTACCTATCATATATAGGTTTCAATTGCCAAAGTCTATCATATGCAAGCTTCATTCATCTTAATTTTCACCCAATTTTATTCATGTGAGGATTGTTGAAAAAATTATGATTATGAGCTATTTTAAAAGGGTAATTTGGGTAGGTCCTACAACTCGGTTTTATGAGAATATCATACATGTGTGTTTCTTGACATGAGGACTATGAATTAATGTATTCATATGCTCAAAATGGTCAATATGTGTATAGAAATTGAAGCTCAAAGTAGGCTTCTTGCCAAGGAGAAATGTCCTGTCAATGTGACACAGTTGTGTCATTTTGACACGATGTATCAATACCACACACTAGCATCGTTTTAGTGTGAGCGTGATAGAACATCACGAGTTGTACACAACACGCACGTGTCATTGTGATACGACTATGATAATAAGTTTCTATCTTCAATTTGACACGACCGCATTGCTGGATTTTCCAGATTTTTATATTTTGAGCTTCTTTTTCACATATGTTATAGCCATCAATAGGGTTATTTCGAGATTTAATTGGTAGCCTTAATTAGTGTAATTACAATAAATCCTTCTCTCTTCCCTTCTAGTATAAATAGGTGTTCTATGTACACCTTGAGATATACCATTTGAGACACCTTTGAGAGACTTCTTCCTTCTTCATATTCTTTGTTTTCAAGTGATAGAGTGTCTGATATTCCAGTTCGCTGTGAGTAGTTGTTCTGTAAAACCCTCCCATTAGCAGTCTAAACCGTACTATATAGGGGAGTGCTACTCAACTATTACACTTAAGTCTATAAATCGGTGCTTAAATTAAAACTTTTTTCTCAAAATAACATGTTCATAACTTTTTGATCATGTAACATATAACCTCAACTGTCATCATAGTTATAAAGTGAAAATCTATAATCATCCATATGATTAAAATTTGTTATGGGGATAAACACGCCCAAATAAAATCCTTATTAAACAATCCATGCTCAAATGGAATTAAAAACATTAAATCCTTTATTACATATCCAAAACTACCCAATATGAGTAATGAATAAATAATCATAAAAGAATGCATGAAGTCTGAGCCTAAGGTCACAAATGATTACTTCTGACAAAACCTCGAGCTCTTCACGTATCAACCTCATCTGCAGCTCCAAGACCTGCTTGTAGGGAAACCCACACACTAAGCTACTAAAAGCTTAGTGGTACATATAAACATAATAATTATATCACACAATCATGGCATCAAAAGCATGCATTATCATATACTTGATCATGTAGTCATATTGGTATTCAGTTACATCATATCTAATATATAACATGGCAAGCATTTTCATTCTTAACATGTAAGCATACCTGATAGCGGAAGCCATCTCTATCTTATTAGCTCATGAGATCATAAACATGATATACATTCATATAACTTATGCATAAATACTATGTGATCCATATGATCAAACATCTTTTCTTTAATCGCCCAATACTCAATACACATACCTTAAGTAAACATACTACCAACTGGCAATATATATGTAATGTTCGCTAATTAGGGTTAAATTAGAATAAGTGTATAAATAAATTATTTAGAGAGAAGAATACATAAATAAATAAAGTGGCTCAATGAAAAATTAAAATAAATAGAATTGATTGATATAGTTAATTTAGCTAAAATGGAACTAAGTGGCTAGGTTTTTTAATAATAATAATAATAACAACAGATGAAGACAAAAAAAAGAAGAAAAATTATGTGGTCAGGAATTAGAGGGATTAGGATAAGTTTATGCAAATCTGCCCATTATTCTTCATTTCATTTTCTTCCTCTTCTCCTTCCTATTTCTTCAATTTTCATCCATAAACTAGCTATAAGTTGGGTCTTTTACATCAATGGTAAGTGAATTAATCTCTCCTGAATGATTAAAGATAGATTAAAAGTCGATTGTTGGTGTTGTTAGTAAACATATTCTTCTTAGAATTATGTTTCTTTAGCAGAGATTAGGGCTTTATTTTAATAATTTTAGAGGCTGAATTTTAAGAAGTTCCAAACATAAAATCTATATATTTATGTCTTATTTATATTCATTTGAAACAATTTCGAATGATTTGATATGTATAAAAAGATATCCTTAAAGAAGTGTTACTAGTTCCATATAGTGTGCCAAGAGATTTCAGTATAGTTTTCATTCATTTTCACCATGTTAGAGGTCTATTCAATAGAAGCTTGAACATAAAAGTTCTAGCTTTACATGTCCTCTATCTTTAGACCAAATTTCGTGCCAATATTCTTGGTGTAGGTTGAGTTAAAGTGAAGAAAATTATGATTGTTCTTTTGATCATAGTTGTTTCTTGTGTATCAGTGTTACTCCAGTTGATTGGTCCTTATTTTTGAGCTATTTTCTACCCAAATTAACCAACATCTAAAACATCAAATTTTATCTATATGTCTTAGTTAAACTTATATGAAAATCTTACCTTAATATGTTAAGTATTTTATGAGTTATAATCATAACAATGAGGATTGGTCGAGTTGTTACCCTGTGTTGGACCAGTTAGATATTCTCTAGTATTTAAGGACTGTAACGTTTGCTAATTAGGGTTAATTAGTATAAATAAATTATTTCGAGCGAAAAATATAAATAATAAGTTGCTTAATTAAATTATTAATACGTAAAATTCGTTGATGTAGTTTATTTAGTTAAAATAGAATTAAGTGAGTAGATTATTAAATTGAGTTGTTTAGTGAAATAATAATAATAATAATAATAATAATAATAATAATAATAATAATAATAATAATAATAATAGTAGTAGTAGTAGTAGTAGTAGTAGTAGTAGTAGTAGTAAAAAAAAAAAAAAGGGACAGATTTTTTTTCGGGAAGCTTAAATAGGGCACACCTGCCCCATTTTCTGCCTCCCATTCTTTTCTTCTTCTTCTCCTCCATTTCTCTTCCATTTTTCTCTCAAAATCAGCCACAATCAAGCTTGTTGAATCAGTGGTAAGTGAAATTATCTTTCTTGAATTGATTAAA
>CATIWF010163354.1:0-70890 GCA_949630135.1 Balakata baccata
TCTAGTCGATCTGCTGCTCATATGATTCAAGGAGATGGGATCCTACCTCTACCAACTACACAAACTCAAGGGTCTAATTCGGTTACATTGACTGGTGATGATTATGATAAATATTTAAAGTATCAAGCATCGAAACAGTAGTCATCTTCTTCTATGGTCTCTATTGCTCAACCTAGTAATTCTTTTGCTTGCCTAACACAATCTTCATCCAATGGATCTTGAATCTTTGATTCTAGTGCCTCTGACCACATCTCTGGTAATAAAAACCTTTTCTCTACTCTCTACTCTATCTATTCCATCTACAGTTACCTTGGCTAATGGATTTCAAACATTGATTAAAGGAGTAGGAGAAAGTAAACCTGTCTCTTCTATTCCTTCAGTTTCTGTCTTATACGCACTAGAATGTCCTTATCAGTTTTGTAAAATCAAAGTCCTCATTCCATTTTATTCCCAAGACAACCATTTTACCCTTTCTCTACTTGTGTGTTTGGGTGCACTTGTTTTGTTCATAATCGCTCCTAGTAAGGATAAGCTTCATCCCAAAGCTATTAAGTGTGTGTTCCTAGGATATTCTTGCCTACGCAAATGTTACAAATGCTATGATTTAACAACTAACAAATATTTTATCTCAGCAGATGTAACTTTTTCTAGTCATCTCATTTTCACCGACCACAAACCAAAAAGATATACTAAAAGCTCTTCCAATTCCCATTTTTCCCATTTCGATCACACCATCACCATCTCCATCTCCTAAACCATTACAAGTCTACTCTAGAAGATCTATACATACTCCTGATGTTCTTGTTGTAGGAATAGATCAGATAAATACTCCAAGTGACTCATCTCGTTTGCCACCAGCTTCTCCAACACCGGTCACGTCCCAAACCGAGGAAGCCACTCCACCTATTGCAATCAGAAAAGGTATTCATTATTCTCATAGTCCCCATCCTATTTATAATTTTTTGAGTTACCATCGCCTATCTCCTTCATACTATGCCTTTGTATCCAATTTATCTACTGTGCCTATCCCAAAAAGTGTTAGTGAAGCACAGGGACAACCAGGTTGGCAACAGGCTCTGGTTGAGGAAATGGATGCTCTTCATGCTAATAATACTAGGGAGCTGGTTCCTTTACCATCTGGAAAATCTGTAGTTGGTTGTCATTGGGTTTATACAGTGAAAGTTGGTCCTGATGGCAAGATAGACCGCTTGAAAGCTCGTTTGGTTGCCAAAGAATGTACTCAAGTTTTTGGCCTTGATTATGGGGATACTTTCTCTCCAGTTGCTAAGATTGCCTTTGTTCGGCTTCTTATTTCTCTTGTTGCCATGCATCATTGGAATATTCATCAACTGGACATTAAAAATACCTTCTTACATGGAAAACGACAGAAGAAGTTTATATGGAGCAACCACTAGATTTTGTTGCTAAGGGGGAGTCTAGATTAGTCTGTCGACTGCGGAAATCTCTTTATGGTTTGAAACAGTCTCCAAGGGCATGGTTTGGACAGTTTAGCACTATTGTTCAAGACTTTGGGATGCATAAAAGCGAAGCAGATCACTCTATATTTTATCATCGTACAACTCATGGCAAATGTATATATGGATGATATTGCTATAACAGGTGATGATCATGAAGGAATTATCTAACTTAAGCAACATCTCTGCAATCACTTTCAAACTAAAGATTTGGGAAAATTGAAATATTTTTTGGGCATTGAAGTGGCACAATCAAATACAGGTATTGCTATTTCACAGCAAAAATATGCCTTAGATATTTTGGAAGAGATAGGAATGTTGGATTGCAAACTTGTGGAAACTCCTATGGACCCAAATGTTAAACTTGTTCCAAGACAGGGGGAGCCATTGAAAGATCTTGGACAGTATCGAAAATTGGTGGGAAAACTCAATTATCTCACCATAACTCGCCTAGATATTTCTTTTGCAGTAAGTGTGGTCAGTCAATTTCTTCAAATCCCTTGTAATTGCCATTGGGATGCAGTAATGCGTATCCTTCGATATATCAAAGGATCTTTAGGGCAAGGTCTATTGTATGAAGACAGAGAACATACACAAATTATTGGGTATTCAGATGCTGATTGGGCTAGTTTTCCTTCAGACAGACGATCCACTTCAAGATACTGTGTCTTGATTAGTGGAAATCTAATATCATGGAAGAGTAAAGAGCAAGATGTTGTAGCAAGATCAAGTGCCGAAGCAGAATATCAAGCCACGACCTTAGTTACTTGTGAACTTGTTTGGTTAAAACAATTACTTCAAGAATTAAGCTGTGGGGATTTTGGTCCAATGAAATTAATTTGTGATAATCAAGTAGTCTTACATATTGCTTCAAATCCGGTCTTCCATGAAAGAACAAAACACATTGAGATAAATTGTCATTTTGTCAAACAAAATCGAATCTGGCTGTATTGCCACTAGTTTTGTGAATTCAAATGATCAATTGGCAGACATTCTTACTAAAGCTCTAAGAAGACCCCGGATTGAATATATATGCAACAAGCTAGGAGCATATGATATATACGCTCCAGCTTGAGGGGGAGTGTTGAGATATTTGAAAATATGTGTGCATAATTCTAGGCTAAAAATATGTGTGTATATTTTTCTTCCTATTTTGTATATGATTTTTATTCCTATTTTGTATCCTCCAATTTAATATATATACCCATTAGCTTGAAGGAATAATCAAGCTGAGAATTTCAGTTTTCACCATATTTTCTCTTTTCTTCTTTCTCTAAATTTCTCAACTCCTAATTACATAAATCAAGCTAATCAATATTATACAAATATCTCACAATAACTCAGAACACTCCCTCTCAAGTTGGAGGACATCAATCATGCCCAACTTGTTACGGAGGTGAAAAACAAAGAGCTGCAAAACCTGTAACACAAAAAGCTTCACATCACACCAATGCAGACCCAACTAGGTATATTGTACAGACCGACAAAACCTGTAACACAAAAAGCCTCACACTATACTAATGTAGACCCGACCAGGTAGGAGAATATGTCGTACATGTCGAGGAGAGTCAAGTGAGACATATCGACAACAATTGTCACTCGACAAGGGTGACCCAAGGTATTTATAGTTGGATCACCCATGGTTACCCAACTATAACAAAGAGTTGCTCACTTAGGCATAACTCTCAGATTGATTTCTAGGTAAGGTTTCGCTGGAACCCATGCTTTGATACCATGTAAAGTAACAAAAATGGAGATAAATCAATAATTTCATTGATAGTAGAAAACCCTATATATAGGGCCCTATGAACATAAAATAGAAAACAAATATATGAAGAATAAAAAACAATACAAACTAGGAAATAAATCTCTACTTACTCCTAATTACATAAATCAAGCTAATCAATATACAAATATCTCACATTATCTCACAACAGAAACCTTTGACAAAAAATTCTTTATTGGGTAAGGATGATTTAGGTTTGGAAAACTGTTGTTTGATAATGATTTGAAAGAGATTTGTAGTGGGGTTCATAATAAATGATTGAGAGGATGAGACATTTACAATGTTTTTTTGGGATACCAGAGGGCAGTTAGGGTTTGGAGAGAAGTGGCTGCATAGTGAGTGGGTTGGGAAGGAATAGAATTTGCCATAGGAAAAGGTCCTAGAAAAGAGGGAAAGAGAGTGAAGGGAACTTGGAGAGAGAGTTAGTGTTGGACTTGCAAGGAAAAATAGAAAATTAAGTCGGTGTTTCCCTTCAGCATAGTAAAAGGTAAAAGTAATTAATTTAATGGAGTTCAAGTAAGTTTTAAAGGTTTTTAATAGAGCAAGCACCAGGTTATCGTTGTACAAAATTTGGGATGTGTAGGAGTGAAGCATATCACTTGGTATTGTACCGCCACACATCTCATGGCAAGTGCATCTATCTAGTAGTGTATGTGGATAATATTGCTATAATAGGCAATGATCATGAAGACATTACTCAACTAAAATAACATCTCTTCAGTGATTCAATCATTTTCAGACCAAAGATAAGGGACATATACAGATTGTTGGATATTCGGATGTTGATTAGGCATACCCTCTTTCATATAGATGGTCCACCTCAATATTGTGTCTTAATTGGAGGGAAATCATGGAAAAGTAAAAAGCAACATGTTGTAGCAAGATCAAACGCTGAAGCAGAAAATCGTGACATGACCTTAGTTACTTGTAAGCTTATTTGGTGCAATTACTTCAAGAATTAAGGTATGAAAATGTTGGTCCAGTGAAATTGATTTGTGATAATCAAGCAATACTATATATCGCTTCAAAACCAGTCTTCTGCGAAAGGACAAAACATATAGAGATAGATTGTCACTTCATCAGGCAGAATATTGAGTCTGGATGCATTGTCATTGATTTTGTCAATTCACATGATCAGTTGGCAGATATTGTCACTAAAGCTCTCAAGGGACCTCGAATTGAATATATTTGTATTAAGCTAAGAGCATAAAACATTTACACTCCAGCTTGAGGGGAGTGTTAAGATATACTTGATTCTAGGCATAATATTTGTGATTATGCTAGTCGTATATGATGTAAATGATCTGTAGGTAGGCTTAGATTAAGGCTGTAATTAGGCTAATCTTTCCTATTTTGTATATCTCATTTTGTATAAATTCCCATTACTTTGAGGAATAATCAAGATGACAAATTCAACCAGTCTCTTCTCGCTCTTTTCTTCTAGTTTGTCAATGATGATAAATTAATCCTTCTCTTTGACAAGCAATTTCTTTATGATGCCTGAAATAATGCCCTTGATTTAAGGATTATCCCTAGATGGTATTGAAGAGTTGTTGGATACTAAGTTGAAATTTGGTTCTCCTTTGAATATTGTCAACTTTGGCTTGTCTAAAATTTGTTTATATTTGATTTTGTTTGTATCATCTTTTGCCACAAGAGTTTCCTATTGTTTCATTTACTAGCTCCATGAGTTGATGAGTCTCTGATTTATGTGACTAATTTCCTTTAATATGATTTTTATGTACTCATTTCAGGATGCTAGACAAAGGCCTGATGCAAAGACTCTGCTTTCTCACCCTTGGATACAGAATTCCAGGCGTGCTTTAAACTCCTTCCGACATAGTGGGTCAATAAGGTAGAAATTTAAGTGTTTATTGAATGTCATCCTATGCAAAAGTCTCCTAAGTCCTTGCATTTGCCAGCTCTCTAGTCCAACTGAGATAATTATTTTGTTAAATCTGAATTGGAATTTTGTTTTTCATTATTATCATGCATCTAGTTTTCTGGTGATCTTTAATGTTTGCTTAGATTTTAGCAGTTGATATAGCATTGTTGTTAGTTTAGAAGCACAATAATTTTTTTTTAATGTGCATTTCATTTTAATGGTATTTTATATTTCACATTTTGTAGCGGAGATTGCGTAATGTTGCGTTTTGTTGATCTGCTTCTTTCTTTGTTACCATGCCTCTTTCTGTGATAGAAGGTAGAAGGGATTTTCTAGTTCAGATAATAGAGCTCTTCAGTTTGGCTTGTTCATTGAAGATTATATTAAAATGTGTGGAGCTAGGTATATTGGCAAATATTATAAGACGGAGGGTGATACAGCTTTAGGTGCACATGAGAAATGATAAGTACTTAGAAGTTGTATAAGAATCAGGATATTAGAATTCAGTTGCCACACATCAAATGTTGTGGCTTGGGTCCTGCAAAAGGCTGTTTCTTGAATAGGCTTAGCCTGTTTAAATCTTCTCATATGAAGTATTAACATGATACGTATGCTTTTGTAGGTTCTTGAATAAATATATATTTGGTAAGTATCTAACAGATTTTAATTTTTTTTAATTCGAATTTTATTGAGAGAGAAGCACATGTACAGCAGAAGTTGCTTCATTTGCCATTTCTGTTATATCCTTTTCTTTTTATATTTACTGTCTAAGTTCATTTTGGTAAGTAAATGACTAGCTTCACTTGGATATGCAGTATTTTATTAATTTAAATTGTTCCTTTGTTCATTATCTGTAACTAACCCTGTTTAAATGTTCTTGTTTGTTGCAGAAAATATTTAACTCTCTATAACGAGATCCCTTTTTATTTAATAAAATGATTTACAATTCTGTGTAATATTTTCTTTCAATATGAAAGTGTAACACCCCTACATATAGGGTTATGTTAGCAACCACTATATGATCATGTGAAATTTAAAACCTATTTAAAACAATGTGGTGCATCATGGCCATGACGACTAGCTTTAAATCAAACCATATGACTAATCATAATTCTCAACAGTACTTGTTTATACATGAGAAAGATGAAGTTTACAAAAAAGTTTGTTTACAAAAGAGCTTAGCCCTCAAAAGAACCATAAAATACAAAATCCCAAGTATTTAATGAGTTGACATTTCAAAATGAAGACTTTACAAAAGAATCACTCTGTGATTATATCCTACAGCACTGTACAATCTCTGTACTCTGGGCTCTTTGTCTTCTGCAGCTCTTCAGGCTAACTCTCTCCACCTATGTGAGAGACAACAACACTCCCACGCTAAGCAATTGCTTAGTGGTATACAATAATACGAGGTTAAACAATGCATGAACACACACATGGATCATAACACATGGCATTCACATCATTCCCATACTCATGTCGCAACTGACATCTTTATCATGCCATAACTCCACAGGAAAATTCATCTCATTATTCTTATTTAATCGTGCATTGACCTCTCTGGGTATTAAGCACTTTCGATATAAGTAGAACTGTGTACCCTCAGGGTATTTGGGTTTCAAATCTTAAAGCATTGCTACTCTGGGTATTTAGCTTTAAGAGATATAAACATTAAGGTACCTCATATCATTCATCATTATCCAACATTTCAATCAATCCATGACTAGTTACGAGTTGCACAGGAATACATAATCATGTCACAAGATGCACAAGCAACATTCTCAAAGTTTGGACAAACATCAACCTCATATACAACAATCAAATACCATATTTATGAAAGCTCAGGCCTTTCACTTATCTATGCCTTCAAGGCTTCCAATACACTTAATACCCTTTTAGCTTTTATAGATTCACACATAGTCCACATAGCATCCAAGCTTTTTATACACTAATCACAAACGTAAGTCACAATCATGCCAAAAATGCAAAAGTATTATTGTATACTAACCTCAGGTCTCCACCAACTTGACTTTACCAAAAAAAATCCAAGCTCCCCTTCCTCTCTAGAGATTGCTTTTAGGGTCTTGAGGAGCTCCTAATATGTACATTACTCATCAATATATTTATTTATTTTTACTTTTCATAGAAAACCATAAATAAAGCTATAAACCCTAGGTTCCATGGCTCTCACCCAAGATGTGTACCCAAACTAGATCAATGGTTCATGATCACTCTTTTATACATGGATAACCATCTAAATCACAAGATTTTTCTCTATTTTTCTCCCATTTCGGTCATAAACCCCCAACCCTGAGTAGATGTTCGAATTTCTTCATGATAGTAGGAGAATCAAGGAAAATCAAAGATTAAAGATGATAAGGTGGTGTAAACTTACCAAAATCCCCTTAGATTACTTCTTAAGGTTAGATCTTGGTGTTAGACTTGCTTCTCTCCTCCTTCTCCCTTGCTAGATCTTGTGCTTCCTCCTCAAATCACTCCCACAAGTGAAGATTTCCAAGATAAATGATGTTTTCTATTCAAGTTTAGGGAGGAGAAGGATGAGTTTCTAGAGTTTTCTCTCAAGTGGGGGTGGGTGAAAATTATTTTATGACCAAAAATGATAGGACTCGGGCAGGTCGTGCTCCGTACCCTAAAACTCTTTGCCTCAACACTGCATAGGTTGTGCACAATGTCTCTAACCTTATCTCCTGCACCGGTCGCGCATCATGCATGGGTTGCGCACAACAACTTGATCACATGCTGTGCACAGCCCTGACTCCATTTTTTTTTTCATACCATTAACTTTTTTTTTTTTTTCTTAAACACTCCAAATGATTGTAATAACTACTAGGCCCATTTTGTGGGCGTGACAGAAAGTCTCTTATTTTTTATTTAAAAAATGTTTCTCTTTTGTAGAAGCATACAGGAAGATGATTCAGCAGATGCAGAAATTTATAACGGTGATAATCTGGGCACTGGTCAAAACCATTCTTTGGAGAAAGCTGAAGAGTCTGCTATTGACTTAGAAACTGTGAGATTTTTATGTTAGACCTCTTTGTGAAGCTAATTTATAATGTGTTTATGTTGGGGCTTTTCCATTGTCACTAGCTAAGTGAAGTGTTTGATTTGCTTATAAAGTAACCGTCAGCCTTATAATGCATGATTTTGCAACTAAACCATCTTCATTGCATTCGCCTTATGTTTCCTTATATTTCAGGATTCTAGGAAGGAATTATTAACTGAGGCAGCCATTGTTAGAAAGTTTGATAAGGATCAGTTTTCAAATTGTGGCATTGATGAAGGAACAGTTAAATTAGAAGAGGATCTACAGTCAGATCAAGTTCCTACCCTAGCTATTCATGAAAAGACATCTCTGCAAACTGACTCTGGTAGACTATCTCCAAATAGAGCAGCAGATCCCAGTGCTTCCTTTCATGTCTCAATGCATTTGCATGATCAGAATAAGAATCTTTTGAATGGTGATGTTGAATCTTCTGAAGCAAGAAGGAAAAGTGTAGATAGAAAGCAAGGAGGAAAAGGAAATTCCATCAATGCTGAGAATAGAACAGTTGGTTTTGCACCAAGAAGTGAAGATGATGGGTTGCAAAAGGTGAAATTGTGTTAATTGCTATTAATTTTTTATGGATTAATTCAACGGCCAATTACTGTGGTTATTGTTATGTGTTCCATATGTTAGCTTTTGGTCTCTTTTTCTCTTGCTCCCTCATGCACACCTTCTTTTGCACTGTGCCAGCAAAGGCTAACATGCTTTCGGACACACTTTTTACCTTGCCTGTAGCATTTCTGGTTGATGAGTAGATGTGCTGAATGTTTTTTTGATACACAATATATGACACACGAAGAGGCATGCATAGATGCAGTCATAAAAGTTAATTACTCATACGTTTCATGCACCAATTAGATGAATTAAAGTGATCAGATATGTTGCTTTGAAAAGCATCAGATGAGGCTATGCAACTTCATTGGTATCCTCAATGGAAACAGGAAATGTATAGAAAAGAGTTGACATCATTATCAACAGGAATATACATGTCAATTTACTTGTCTTTTGGGTTGGGTAATAACTTAGAGAGATGATGCGTCATTCCATACCATTTGGTCTTTGACACTTAAAATTGTCTAAATCAATAAAGCAGAAACAATCATTCTGTATTGATTTTAATCAAGCAGAGCTGTAACTTGGCATGTTGTGAGTTGTGTTAAAGAATCTACAACTTTTTCTGTTATATGGAACTGTTCCCTTGTGTGAGGAAAGAACAAATAGGAGCAAGGCTTAGAAATTACTTAATTGTTGAAGGTAATGGAGCATGCACTTCTTTGGCATTGCAGCTGAATGTATGTAGTAAGAATTGGATTTAGGTCATTCAATTGCTGTATGTGCTAAAGAAGTTTTAGATTTTAAGAAGTCAATGAAATGAGAGGTACTTGCCCATCTGGCTCATTTTGAAGTCTGCTTTTGTTGCTTAAAGTCCAACATTGGTGAGGTCTATTTCTAAACAAACTTGCCTGTTTCCGCTTTAATTGAAATTTTAAGCTGATTTTATTTCATAGCTGTAGGACCTAGCCAAAAGAATTTTGGTCTTGCTTTTCCAATATTTGCAGTTACTTTCTCAAAGATATAATTGATTGGAAATGACTTTTACCTTCAAACTTAGTGGTCTATACCCTTTGTGTTCCTGTTATATTAGAATTATAGAATATGTGTTATAGGTTCTATGGCCCTTAGTTTCTTCCACCTTTACAGACCATCTGGTTTAGTGACTGCCTTGTTATTTTGATTTGTCTCAAAAGTATTGAATATTGCAAAATCCTACAGATTTTCTGGCAAAACTTCCATCTTTCACATTCCTTGGGATAGAAATGCCTAATATTTCTTATTTGAGTAGTTTACCTGCTTTATGTGCATATCATGTCTTCTTCATTCTCTACATTTGCACTTTTGCTTTTGGAGATGCACTGTATGTTTAATTTTGTTCTTTTGGATTGTACTGCTGTTTTGTTTGAACTTTGAGCATAAAATCTTTCTTTTTTTTTTTTTGGGTGGATATTGTAGCTTGCTCTAATCTTGACTTCAAGTCTCCAGGGGGATTTGAGCTTTGCTATCTGTACCTTTGTTCTCCCTGCTCTTGCTTTATTTCCCCTTTTCCTATTTAATTTTAGAAATAATCAAATATTATGGTTCTGTGCATATGGTTTTTTGAAGGCTGTGAAGACATCATTGACATTAGGTGGGAATGAGCTCAGTAGATTCAGTGATCCTCCTGGAGATGCCTCAATTGATGATTTATTTCATCCTCCTGATAAAAACCTAGATGATCGAGCCGCCAGGGCTTCAACTTCTGCATCAACATCACAAATAAACCAAGGGAATGAATCTGTTACTGGTGCAGGGAAAAACGACCTGGCTACAAAGTTGAGGGCTACCATAGCCCAAAAGCAAATGGAGAGTGAAACTGGGCAGGCAAATGGTGGTGGTGACCTGTTTCGCCTGATGATGGGTGTTTTAAAGGATGGTGTGATTGATCTTGGTAGTTTGGTATGTTCAAAGTATTGTTTCTCATTTTCTTTTTTCCTTTTTTTTTTTTCTATTAAGTAGTTTAAAATCTTTGACAGTATGTTCTGCTTCATATGCATTCCTTGTCAGGTTTTTGATGAAAAATTGCCTGCAGAAAATCTTTTTCCTCTTCAGGTACTTAAAACATCATAGCCTTTTGGACTCATAACTAATTCCTTATTTGGAGTGTGGTAATATTACATTGTATAACATGTCTGGTCTGTAGTTCAAATATTCCTTGACGTGAAATGGAAAATTCTTGCCATAATCTTCTTTCCTTTTGATGTCGGCAATAGGTTATGTTTAACTTGTCATGCTTGTGGTAGATTGCTTGTTAGTTTCCATCTGTGCAGTTCTAGCATTTTAGTCCTCTTTGAGAATGCGCTATCTGTTAAAATAATAAACAATCCACAATTCAATTGTCTTTGCAATTTTAAGCAAAGGCTTTATTGTTTCTTGGTTTGATTCTTTATTGCCCCTTAAAACCTAAAGATTGTGGTTGTGCTAGATCATATCTGGGCTTATGATGGTTCAGGAAGTGGAAGAAACGAGTATTGTTAAGTTACCGGGGCTTTTCTGTGCTACTCAGTTTAATGATAAATAATAAAATATTATTTAAACTAAACACCTTGTCCAATTCCATCATGGTTAGACTTTGAATTATCGAACACTGGAAATTGTGAAACACGAATTTGAGCTAGAATTTGATTTCTATGTGTTACGAGATTAATAGCTTGATTGTAGGTGTTAATAGCTTGATTTTAGGAATTATTCTTTATTTTCTTTCCTCTGTAGTCTTCACAAATCTGTATTATAAGAGAAATATACAAGATTTCTGCCTATTCCTCTCTTCACATGGTATCAGAGCTGGTTTAATTCTTCCAGCATTGGGAAATTGTTCAGTCTTGTTTGGTTTCCGTCTTAGAGAGTAGACCCATTGGAGATTTTTGGGTCACCATTTCCGAGTGACTTTTGGATCTCACCTCCCATACCAATCGGTGCATCACCTCAAGATCAGGCCTCGCCACCAAGTCCGGTTGCCTGAACCACGTGCTGTTACCAATTCTGCCCAGTTCTCCACGCGTGTGCGCCTGAGCCGTTGTCGCTGCTTACTGCCAGATGGGTCGCCTCCAGTCTGGTGTTGCTCCGGTCGTGTTCTTTGGTCCATCAGGAAAGTCGTTCCTCACTCTCTCCTTATACAGTGATTTTTTTTCCAGTGTTGGGTGTTACTATTTTTACTGGGTATTACAGTTGGCTGTTTGGGGGTTGCTGCCACTCTGATTTTATTGTCTTTGTTGGCTGATTCTGTTGTATTTATGATGGCCGGTGAAAATAAAAATGTGGTTATGTCCAGTGTTATTCTTATTTTGTCAAAAATCACAGAACAAAAAGTTAAATGGCACCAATTATTTAGATTGGAGTAAGACCATTCGTTTGTATTTACGAAGTATTTCAATGGATAATCATTTAACTGTAGACTCTCCTAATGATGAGACTCATAGTGAATGGTTAATGGTTGATGCTTAGTTATTCTTACAAATCCGAAATTCTATTGAGAATGAATATGTTGGTCATGTGTCCCATTGTGAGTTTGTAAAAGAATTAATGGAGTGTTTGGCCTTTTTGTTCTTTGATAAAGGAAATATTTTCTGAATTTTTTATGATTGCAAGGCGTTCTATTGAGCTAAACAACAGGATCAGTCTCTTCAGATTTATTTTATGAATTTCAAACGCACTTATGAAGAATTAAATGCCCTGCTGCCTTTCAGTTTTGATATCATAGTTCAACAGACTCAACGCGAACAAATGGCTATTATGAGTTTTCTGGCCAGCCTTAATTCTCAATTTTATGGTGCTAAGTCGCAGATTTTATCTAATCTTGAGATTACCTCTCTAAAAGAGGTCTTCACTATGGTCCTTCGTGCAAATACTAGTTCCTATGCCTCATCTGTACAACAACCTAGTGCACTTGTTAGTCAGAATAATGGATCAGCTGGCTGATTCCATTCTCAAAATAGTAACAGGGGTGGCAGTAATAGTGGACGTAAAACTGGAACTTAGGACACAGGGAGAGTAGTTTACTTCTATTGCCATGAACCAGGTCAAGCTAAGAAGACCTGTCCTAGATTGATAAAGAAAAATCAGAAGTCTTCTGGATCTCAATTAGCGCATGTTGTGACTACAAATGGTGCTCCTCATCAGTCTTCAGATCAGACTATTACTATTTCTGCAGATGAGTATTGCCCAGTATCAAGAGGCTTTGAAGAACTCCTCTTCATCCATCACTGCCCTTGCTGAGACAGGTAAAACCAAGACATGTATTCTGTCTTCTTCCTCTCAGTTGGTCATTGATTTTGGTGCTACAGACCATATGACAGGTAATTCTAGTCTCTTTTCTACTATCCAATCGCACTATTTTCTTTCCTTAGTCACCCTAGTAGATGGTTCTACTTCTTCTGTCCTTGGTTATGGTACTGTCTCTGTCATCTGTATTAAGTTTACCAAAATTTTCTTTATTCTTTATTTTCTTTCCTCTTTAGTGTTCACAAATCTGCATATATATGTATCATTGTTCATAAGAGAAATATACAAGATTTCTGTCTATTCCTCTCTTCACAAATATGATTGCGGATTGATGATGAAAATAAGGCCCTTATTGAAGCATTCTCTTGTTGTAATATACAGCTGTAAATAGCCTTCCTAATAAGCCTGACTTGATTTATGGGATTAAGGTAGGTAGAGATTATTTCCTATTTAGTATATTTGTTTCCTATTTTATGGATTATAGCAGTAAATAGCCTTCCTATTTCCCAATTCTATATAAATTACATGGTATCAGAGCATTAGAAAATCTGTTTAAGTTCTGTTTCAGTTCTGCTCTAGAGAGCAGACCCGATGATTTTATGGGTCACCCTTTTTTAGTGACATTTGAGTCTCACCTTCCCTACCAGCTGGTGAGCCACCTCCAGATCGGCTTCTCCACCAAATCCGGTCACCAGTTTCTGTTCCAGCGGTCGCCTCAGCCAGTGTGTTTCTCTGGTGGTGTTTGTGTGCTCATTAAGGAAGTTCTACTCTCTTTGCTTTATGTAGTGAATTTTCTCAATGCTAGTTGTTAGGGTTTTGCTACTTGCGTGCTAATTTGCTGCTAATTCTTGGTTTACTGGTTGCAAGTGTGTTCTCTTGTGTTTATTCTTCTTTGATTCTTCTTTGGGTATTGCTGCTCGTTGAGTTTAGTTACTGAAAGTATTTTTCAGTTGACAATTGGGTTATTTGTAGCTATTATTTGTGATTATTTAAGGCCGTTTTCAATCGATATTTTGGGTTGTTTGTTGGTGTCACAATGGCTCGTTCAAATTCACAAATAAATAAAGGTAATAGTAGTTGTGTCACTAGAAATAAGGAGATAGAGGGAGTTGTGTGCTATTATTGTCATGAACCTGGACATACTAAACGTGGGTGTCAGAAACTTCAAAAGAAAAATCGGAAGACAACTTATGCCTCTTGGTCTGATAAGACTTTGCTATTTCAGTTGTTGAATATGCCAAATTAATTCAATCTCAAGAAGCACTCAGGAATCCATCTTAGTCTATCTCTGCCATTGCCGAGTCAAGTAAGCAACACGTGTCTCCTTTCATCTTCTACCTAATGGATTATTGATTCAGGTGCCACAAATGATGTGACAGGTAATCTTAATCTCTTTTCAACATTTCAACCACATACCTCTACTGTTACATTAGCTGATGGTTCTACTTCCTCTGTTTTTGGTTCCAACACTTGTAAACCCACTTCAACCGTTTCCTTATCATCTGTCTTAAGTCTACCACAATTTTTTTTTAATCTAATGTCTGTCAGTAAAATCACTAAGTCTCTTGATTGTTCTGTCACATTTTTTCCTGATTTTTTATTTTTCAGGATCTTATGACGAAGCAAATTATCAGTATAGGATGAGAATCAAGAAGTCTTTGTATTTTGGATGTTCCAATACCTTGGCTTGTTGCTCTAGTGTCGTACATTGTCGATTAGGTCATCCCTCCTTACCTTTATTAAAGAAACTATGCCTTCAGTTTGAGCATGTGTCATCTTTAGTTTGTGAAGCATGCCAGTTTGCTAAACACCATCGTCATAGTTGTCAAAGGCAGGTGCACAAGGCGCTAGCCGTGGCGCCTTGAGCAGCCCAAAGGCGGGCGATGTTACTAAGGTGTGCGCCTCGGTGTGCCTGGGTGCGCCTTGGTCTTCTATTTTGCATTATAGAAGTTTTCTGAATTTTTTTTTAAGAAAAGAAGATATCTGATTTGAAAATGGCAGTACTTGTGCCTTGTGCATGATTTGTGAAGTATTTATGATTTTTATTCATTGAAAATTTATTAAATAGTTTATTTATGCAGTTTAATACTTAATGGAGGTTGAGGCAAGTGCTAGTGTTTCGAATGCACCTCATAGTAATAATACTAGAAGTGACCCAAATTGGAAATATGTGTGCATGTCTAAACCACCCAATACATATTATAATATTAGTATAATAGTACTATACTCTAGGACTAAGACTTCTAGCTATTTATAAGGCTATATTTTACTTTTATTATCTATTTTGCGCATGTTTTTTATTGTTTTGCCTATTGAACATTATACCTTGATTTTTTAAATTGCTTTTCTTTGGTATTGAGTTATTTTATGGTTTTATTTTATATTGTGATATGAGTTCTAGGTTTATTTCATTTCATTTTATTTTATGCGCCTTACATTCATTAGGCACGCGCTTTAGGCGATAAGAGCTCTTATCGCCTTTAACAACTATGACTATCGTGTGTCATTGGTACCTCGTGTCAATAAAAAGGCTAGTACCAAATTTGAGTTTGTTCATTCTGATGTTTGAGGTCCATGTCTTGTTATGTCAAAGCTAGATTTAGATACTCTGTTACTTTTGTTGATAACTTTTCTCTATGACTTGGCTTTATTTAATGAAAAGTCGTTCTGTATTTTTTTCCCACTTTCTTGCCTTTTGTGCTGAGATTAAAACATAATTTAGTTTTTATGTCAAAATTTTGAAAAGTGATAATGTCAAAGAATATTTTTCTCATCCGTTTCAGACCTTTAAGTAATGATATATTTTACCAATCATCTTGTGTTGATACTCCTTCACAAAATGGAGTTGCAAAAAGAAAGAATCGACATCTTCTTGAAACGACCAGGGTTCCTCTCTTTCAAACTAATGTTTCCAAATAGTTTTAGGTCATGTGTCAACCACTTGTTTCCTGATTAATTGCATGTCTTCTTTAGTTCTTCATGGTCAGACTCCTTATGGTACACTCTTTTCTTCACAAACCTTGTTCCCTGTTGAGCCTCGTATCTTTGGTAGCACCTATTTTGTTCAAGACATTCGTCCTCATATTACAAAATTAGATCCAAAGTCACTAAAATGTGTTTTTCTTGGTTACTCTCGTATGTTTTTGTTCTAGTCTTGATAGGTATTTGGTGCCTGTTGACGTCACTTTTCGTGAACATGTACCTTTCTTTCCCATTTCATCTTCTCCTGCAAGTCTTTATATGGTTTGAAGCAAAGTCCCCGTGCTTGATATAGAAAGTTCATCCAAGCTATGGAAGCATTTGGGATGACTAAGAGCAAATCTGATCATATTGTCTTTCAGAGATAGTCTGTCTCTGGGAGTATACTCCTAGCTTTGTATGTTGGTATTATTATCAGTGGAAGCGATGCTCAAGGGATCTTGTCTCTTAAAGAGTTTCTTCAGAGTCAATTTAATACGAAGGATTTAGGGGTGCTAAAGTATTTTTTAGGAATTGAGATTTCAAGGAGCAAGAAAGGCATGGTTTTTGTCTTAGAGGACGTATGTTCTGGATTTATTGATTGAAATTGGAAAGTTGGGAGCTAGGCCATGCAATGACTCCTAACCTTCAACTCACGAATGAAGATTAATTTGAAGTGCCAGAAAGATACAGGAGATTGGTTGGCAAACTGAATTATCTCATAGTAATTCGTTCAGATATAGCTTATGCAGTTAGTAGTTTGACTCAATTCATGTCTACTCCAATAGTTCATCATTGGGCAGCTCTAGAACAAATTATGTGTTGCTTGAAAAGGACCCCTGGACGAGGCTTGTTGTATAAGAGCTATGGTAACAGTCAAATTGAGATTGGACAAGTTCTAAAATTGATCGAAGTTCCACTACTGGCTGTTGTATATTTGTGGATGGTAATTTGATTTCATGGAAGAGCAAGAAGCAGAATGTTGTCTCGCTCTAGTGTCGTATTAGAGTACATAGCCATGGCTCAATCCACTTCATCTCTTAAGAGCCATGTAGCACAGACACGGATACGGGTATGGATACAGACACGGGAAAACGAGTAAATATTAAAAATATAGAGGTAAATTTATAAATAAATAAATACAAAAAATATAATTACAAATTATTTTTATACAGATTAAATAAAAATGACATACAATCAAATATATCGAGCAATTATTGGTGTCACATATAGATTTTAGGTTTTTTAGAAGGAAAAAATATGTTTTTAACTTAAATAAATGTGTTTCTAATTTTTTGAAAATTACAAAACGTACCCAGCATAGTTATTAAAGGCGCACTAAGGCAAGCGCAGGCACGCACCTGAGTGATATGAGGCGCAAAAATAAAAAATAATTGAAAAAAATTATAAAATTTATTATTAAACTACTAGCAAGGTGATATAATATTATAAATATATTAAAATCCAAAACACATAAGCTATAACAACAAAATAGAAATACATACACAAAGAAAAAAACTTAATTAAAGTTTGATATCCTAAATACAAGACTCCTAGACTTACTAAACACACAAGGATCCTAAACTTACTAATACTGTATTTAACAAGTTCTAACACTTGTCAATTATGAATTATTATAGTAAAACAATTAGTCTTGCGTCTAAATTGTGTTATTCAAATTATATTTGTGGAGGCTGGAACAGATGTTTTCTTTGCCCAAACTTTTTTTTTCTTTTTTATTATTTATTTTGGAAATAATTAGGTGTTGTAAGACACACTAAGAGTTCTTTTCAATTTATAATCAATAGTTTATATTTTTCGACACTAAAAACAAAAAAAAATACAAATATTAAACTAATGTCACAAAGGTAGGCGCACCTCGACTTAGGCTCAAGGCGCACGCCTTTGTGACAGCGTCTGCCTTTGGGATTTCAAGGTGCTGAGGCTAGACCCTGGTGAGCCTTGAGTTTGAAGCACGCCTTTAACAACTATAGTACCCAGGACGTTTCGTATTGGTGTCCGACGAGTGTCGATGTCGGAAACTTATCGTAAACGTGACACGCTATGTAGTTGAAGTGTCCGTGCTTCATAGCTTAAGAGAAATTGATTTCAAGATTCAAGCACCAACAACATTATTTTGTAATAATCAGCCTGCAGTCCATATTGCTTTTAATCCAGTCTTTGATGAACGGATCAAACATATAGAAATTGATTGTCATTTGTTCATGAAAAGGTGTAGCAAAATTTAATTTCTACAAGGCATGTCAAGATTGGAGAGCAACTTAGAGATATTTTCACAAAGCTTTGAACGGTGCTCAAGTTTCTTATATTTGTAACAAGTTGGGCATGATCAATATCTATACTCCAACTTGAGAGAGAGTGTTGTAATATACAGCTGTAAATAGCCATCCTAATTAGCCTGATTTGATTTAGCTTGATGTATGGGATTAAGGTAGGTAGATATTATTTCCTATTATATGTACGTATGATTCTATCAATGAGAAATCATCTATTCTCCCAATTCTTTGTCAATTACATCTCCAATTCTAACATTTTAACAGTTGTTGGGATTTAAATGATGATTTTAAGCCTTGTGCATTATCAAGCTCTGTTGGTGTGAAATTCTTGGTAATATCTAATATATTTGTCAAGCTATATATCTTTTGTTGTTTCTATTTTTACCTTTTGATTGCTATCTTTAGTTCTTTGAAGCTGGTTTATGTATTATTGTTTTGACTTGTGTTATAACCTTAATTATCGGTGTTATTTTTCTTTTGTTTGGCCTTTCTTATGATCCTGTTTGATGTTGAAATGGTTAGTTGAATAGGACTCCCCTTATGATAAAATATATAAATTGGTGACATTTCCTGACCTGTGCTGATATAATTCTTAAATAAAGATGTGCAAAGTTGAATGGCTATCAAAATGTTTACCATTGTCTTGTCTCTCTGTCTAATTTGTAACCATGGATAGTTTTCTAAATTTTATATTTTTTGCTTTGTAGGCTGTTGAGTTTGGGAGATTAGTTGGGTCATTAAGACCTGAGGAATCAGAAGATGTGATCGCATCTGCATGCCAGAAACTTATTGCTATATTTCACCGGCGCCCTGAGCAGAAAATTGTTTTTATGACCCAGCATGGGCTACTTCCCCTGATGGAGTTGCTTGAAATTCCTGAAACTCGAGTATGGAAGCTAGGATAAGTGATCGTGTCTTTTTTATTTTATTATTCTTTTCAATTGTTATTATTATTGTGAACTTTAGTTTGGATGGCATAGAAGCTGATCGTCAGGGTATGAATTTTTTTTTGTTTACAATGCAGGTTATATGCTCTGTTCTTCAACTTATAAATCAGATTGTAAAAGATAGTACCGATTTCCAGGAAAATGCTTGTCTTGTTGGCCTGGTAAACATATTTACATTCAGGTTTTATGTTCACTCTGGCTATAATCCATTATGATGTGCAGTTTTAACAGTCCATTTATTGTTGCATCGGTCCAGTAAAACTGACATACTTCTAGAAACTCATAGCAATTGAAAATTCCATTTTTCTTCCATTCTTTTTACTGGAAGGATTTTCTAAAACAATCTTCCAGAAGATTGGCATTGTTTGGACTAGATTGAGGTCATTTTCTTCGACATAATTGATGAATATCTGAACCTTGGACTAGCTCTTGGCTTTAACAATCATATGAAATTTCTTATTTGGGCTAATGACCAAAACATTCACAATCAAAATAGTTGGTGTATTTTTCATCTGAGGCTATCTTTTACTCTCTCTACAATGGCCTGTGCACCCAGCACCATGATAACATAGCATGCTCTTATGGATTAACTTAAATATTTTTAAGCTGACAACAAAGAAGTCCAAATGTATGATCTTAAAATAAGGTTTTCTTGACATTCTAATAATTTGAATTTAATATAATTGTTTTTTTTTTAGTTTTTCCTGCTGTCATGAATTAAATTAACTATCATTTAGAATTATAATGTAAGGGAATTATATAGAACAAGTGAAATCAAAATTACCTTGCAGTTGGCTGCCATGTGATAAGGGGCAGACATTTTAAATGGAAAACTAACTTGGATTACATTGTTGTAAATAGCTAAACTTATAGCAACTGTTGATAATCTTAGAATTCATAGTGGCAATCAAGTCTTCTGATTTCGAGTCATCAACTACTCTAGCTAAGATGAGCTTTGACATCTTTTAGTTAGTTGACTTTATGAAGTTATCTTGCTGGAGCTTGTACTTGAAGAAGGTGCAACTCGAATTGTTTTCCTTTTTTAAGTCCACAATTTGGTATGGCATGAAGCTTGACTCGACAAACTGAACTACAGTTTGTGTGGGCTAATTAATGTAGTAAAGAAATATGTGAAATGTTGAAGATTAAAATTAAAAAAAGTAAAAACTCAAGAGTTGAAAGTAACAAACTGATATAGATATGTTTAATATAATGAGGTTATTAATAACCTTGTCATTTAGCTTATTTTGAGTCTGAATAAACTGAAACTTGCTCATGTTCAATCCCGACTCTCTCCCTCCTTCCTTCCCTCTCTCTCTCTCTCAAACACCCCCCCACACACACACACTCTCGTGATGAAATTGTGTCGCGATCATTAAGTTTCAGTTGGTTGATAAATGAAAATTCACACATGTAAAACACAGAGGTGAGAATAGAATTGCTTATATCTATTGATAATGAAAGTACATATTTATATACAAAGATTATATCTAATTAGGATATCACACTAATTAAGGTATTTACAACGCTAATCAAGGGATTTACAATATGTAATTAAGGAATATAAATCTGTAGCACTCCCCCTCAAGTCGGAGCATAGATATTAATCATGCTCAGCTTGTTACAAAGATAATCAACCCGAACTTCATTCAGAGTCTTCGTGAAAATATCTTATAGTTCTTCTCCAGTCATTACATAACCTGTGGAAATTAAACGCTGCTGTATTTTCTCTCGGATGAAATGACAGTCAACTTCAATGTGCTTAGTTCGTTCATGGAACATAAGGTTAGATGCAATGTGAAGAGCAGCTTGGTTATCACACTATAGATTTGCTAGAGTTGAAGTCTTAAGACCTACTTCAGTTAAAAGTTGATATATCCTTACAATTTCACAAACAGACTATGCCATAGCTCTATATTTAGACTCTGCACTTGATCGTGACACAACGTTCTGCTTCTTACTCTTCCATGAGATCAAATTCCCTCCGACAAACACACAATATCCTGATGTGGATCTTCTATCCACCTTTGAACTTGCCCAATCTACATATGAGAAACACTCAATATGAGTGTGACCATTATTTGTATACAAGATTCCACGTCCAGGTATCCCTTTTAGATTACACAATTTGTTCTAATGCTACCCAATGATGAATTGTTGGTGATGACATAAACTGACTCACAACATTGACAGAGTATGCGATGTCTGGACTAGTCACTGTAAGATAATTCAATTTCCCAACTAATCTTTTATATTTCTCTGGCTCTTCAAACAATTCACCATTTTTTGTAAGTTGCATATTGGGAATCATCAGGGTACTACAAGGTTTCACTCCTAATTTTCCTGTCTCAGATAGCAAGTCAAGCACATACTTTATCTGAGAGGAAAATACCTCTCTTACTCCTTATGACTTCAACACCCAAGAAGTATTTCAGTATCCCTAAGTCTTGTGTGAAATTGAGTATGAAGAAAATATTTAAGAGATGAGATTCCTGCAATATCACTCCCAGTAATGACAATATTATCAACATACACGACCAAAAGAATAATGCCAGTTTCAGATTGTCTATAAAAAATAGTGGTCTAATTTGCTTTTCATCATGCCAAACTTCTCAACAGCCTAACTAAATTTACCAAACCAAGCTCGTGGACTCTGTCTCAAACCATACAGAGATTTATGAAGATGACAAACTTTCCCATACTCTCCCTGAGTAACAAAACCGAAGGTTGCTCCATATAAACTTCCTCCTAAAGATCACCATGAAGAAAAACATTTTTGATATCAAGCTAATGCAAGGGCCAATGATAAGTAGTTGTCATAGAAATAAACAACCTGACAGATGTTAATTTAGTAACAGGAGAAAAAGTGTCAGAATAATCAATCCCATAAGTTTGACCATATCCTTTGGTGACGAGACAAGCTTTCAAACGAGCCATCAAGATTTACCTTAACCTTAAAAACCCATTTGCATCCAATAGCCTGTTTCCCTGGAGGTATATCGACCAAGTTCCAAGTACTATTGTCATATAAAGTATTCATTTCCTCCAACATTGCATTATGCCATCCAGGATGAGCTAATGCCTCATGAACAGTTTTTGGAATAGAGATGGAATCAAGAGAAGCAACAAAGGAATAAGTAGTAGAAGACAAATGATCATAAGAAACAAAAGCAGAAATAGGATAAGTACATTGACACTTACCTTTACGTAAGGCAATGAGAAGATCATCACTTGAGACGGATCTAATGACGAAGGAGCTGGTGCAAGACATAAGGCAGGAGTCTGACGTCTGGAGTACACTTGAACAATGGGAGGTTTGACAGGAGCCGGTTCAAAGACAAGATCAGAGGATGTGATAGTATATATTAACAAATCATCATCCTCCCCGGAACACTTAGGACTAGAAGAAGAAAAATATGGTTTGTCTTCCAAGAAAAAAATGTCAGCCGAGACAAGATACTTATTAAGACTAAGACAAAAACACCGATATCCCTTCTGAAGTCCAGAGTAGCCAAGAAAAATACATTTTAAAGATTGGGGATCTAATTTAGTTACATGTGGACTAACGTTCCGAACAAAACAAGTGCAACCAAATATCCTAGATTCAATAGGAAATAATGACTTGTTGGGAAAAAGAATATTGTAAGGAGTTTCACCCTGAAGAACAGATGAAGGCATGCGGTTGATCAGAAAGTAGGTTGTGGAGACGGTGTCGGCCCAGAAAATCTTAGAAACATTCATTTGAAATAATAAGGCTCTTGCAGTCTCAAGTAGGTGTCTATTTTTTCGCTCAGTAACCCAAACATCAGAATGAACCAACTCAAAAGGAAAACTGGCTTGTTTATTGACTTTTGGACTAGAGCTAACACGATGGTGTTTAGCAAACTGACATGACTCACAATCTAATGAAGACTTTTTACTAAATTGCGGACAAAGCTTCTTGAGTAAAGGAAGAGAGGGATGGTCCAACCTACAATGCGCCTCAAAAGGAGATGTGACACCGGAACATGCAATGGATTTGGGTATTTGTGTGTCAAGGATGTAGAGGCCTCCAGATTCATATCCTTTACCAATAATCTTCTTCATCATAAGATCCTGAAATAAGCAATAATCAGGAAAGAATGAGACGCAATAGTTAAGATTGCAAGTCAATTGACTAACAGAGATCAAATTGAAAGATAAGTTAGGTAAATGTAAGACAAATGATGAGGGAAACAAAGAGGTTGGGGTAAGTGAACCAGATCCATGAATAGAAGATGATGACCCATCTGCTAAAGTAATACTAGAGGTGTGTGTATGAGATTGAAATGTAGAAAAAAGATTAGAGTTACCTGTCATATGATTTGTGGCACCGGAATCAATGACCCATTTGGAAGATGAGGAAATGAGACATGCATTTGGTTTACCTGAATCAGCAATAGCAATGATTGGAGTAGATGAAGCTTTCAATGATTCCTGGTATTGAGAATACTTAGCAAATTCATCTACAGAGATAAGAACTGACTTTTCAGAAGCATCATTAGAAGATGCAATATGAGCCGATTGAGTTTTCTGAGTTCTATTCTAAAGCTTCCTACAGTCATGCTTCATATGTCCTGGCTTATGACAATAATGGCACACAATTTCTCTAGAATTCTGTGTGCGAGTTTCAAAACTATTGGATCCTCTTCCTTTATTGTCATTCTTGGATTGAGACTTCCATTGCTTATAATTATTATTTCGGCTAACAAGAGCGCCACTTAATGACATAGGTGGAGTACCTTTAGTACGAAGTATCCTACTAAAGACATCTTGCAAGGAGGAAATTTCAGAATTTGAGATTTGGCAGTCTCAAATTTAGAAGGAAGACCAACTAGAAAACTCATGACTGCCATATGCTCTCTTTGACTTTACTGAACTTTCATATGAGAACTAAATGGTAGCAACATATTAAGCTCCTCATAGGTTTTCTTAAAATCCATAAAGTAACTAGTAAGAAACTTATCTTGTTTCTTTACACGGTAAAATGCTTGGCAAACCTCATAAATGCGGGAAATATTTTCTTTCCCAGAATATAAGAAATCTAGATAATCCATTAATTCTTTAACAAATTCACAATGGTTAATCAAATCAATTACCTCACTGTCAATTGAATTTCGAATCTGTAAGAATAGTCGAACATCCTCTCATAGCCAAGTTTGCCTTGTTTCATCGTTTGGTGGATCCTCAGTCATATGAGTATCTTTGTCAATACTCCGCAAATAAAGCCAAACAGTTTTACTTCAATCCAAATAATTAGAACCATTGAACTTGTGTTCAGTGATTTTGGACATCACCAGAATCACATCTGATACAACTGGTCCATTTTTATCCGACATAATTCAAAGAAAATAATTATGGTCCAGAATTTAAAAATGACTTAAATCAACGAAACTGATCCAAAATCAACTTAAACCCAAAAAATCAGAAAATACAGTAGTTTCCGAGAATCATACAAAGGACAAACACAATACCAAATAACTGAAACTGAGGAACAAAGCACAAATGGGAACCGAACTGACCAGAGCGAGGCCGACGAGGGTGACCGGAGTAGATGGCCTTTCTCCCTAGGTGGGTGGTGACGGCAATAGACTACTTCAAATGAAAGCCTCAATTTTAGAACCCTAATATATCAATTTGACAGATAATCCAAATCTGAAAAAAAAATTCAGATCCAAATCTCACTCTCTAATGCTTTGATACCATGTAAAACATAGAGATGAGAGTAGAATTGCTTATATCTATTGATAATGGAAGTACATATTTATATACAAAGATTATATCTAATTAGGAAATTATACTAATTAGGATATCACACTAATTAGGGTATCTACAATACTAATCAAGGGATTTACGATATCTAATTAAGGAATATAAATCTGTAACAACACACAAACTAGAATGAATTCTTACCAAACTGTAGTTGTTGTTGTCTACAAATATGTTGGTTTCTTGAGTCTTAATTTGGGTCTTGAGATTTTTTTTTTTTTTTCTATCTCTCTCTCTTGCACGCTTTCTTTCTTTCCCTATCCTTCTAACAGGAAATGGAGTATAACCTTTTTTGAATTCACATGCAATTCTGTTAATTGTTTTTTTTATTCATATTCATAGATCCCAATGGTCATGAGCTTCGCTGGGCCTGATCGACCCCGTGAAATTCAGATGGAAGCAGCCTATTTCTTGCAGCAGCTTTGCCAGTCAAGGTGGATATTTATCCTTTGTGCTATTAAAATTTATTGCATTGAATTTCTTTAGAAAATTCCGGATTAGGAGTGAGATGATGACTTTGTGCAGCCCATTGACATTGCAAATGTTTATTGCTTGCCGTGGAATTCCTGTTTTGGTGGGCTTTCTAGTGGCTGATTATGCAAAATACAGGTTGGTACTTTGCAATGAAGCAATTACGTTTTGATAGGTAGAAAAATTAGTTGTCCTGGGGAATGGGTCTGTGTTGCGCACTTGCATTTGATGAATGCTAATATGCTGTGCTCCCTAAAATGCAAAGCAGAATTTGATGAGTTTCATTCAAATTATTTTTGGACTTTATTTCATGGCTTAATGATGAAAAAAATCCTGAACTTAAACTTTTTTTTTTTTTTGTGTATTGATGTATTAATTTTATTAATTGTAGCTAGCTTAATCTGTGACATTTGTGGCAATTTTAACCTATTTTGGGATATGTGTAAAACTCACAAAATTAGCTCACTAAACAAAAAATAAGTATCGTTATTTATTTTGAACACATTAACAAATGACATTACTTTTTTCAATATTTTTGTCATATATAAATAAATTTGCATTTTTCTGATATTATTAGGAAAATAAGTGCAGAAAACATATTTATACTAATTAGTGTTTCAAATAAGTACAAATATCTTTTTTGCCAATTGATATAACTTTTAGGAAAAATTACTATTTACTCCCTATAGTTTGACATAATACACTAATATCCTCTTGATATTTGAAAATTATACGATTTACCCCATATAGTTTGACAAAATACACTAGTACCCCCCGAGGCTTGAGAATTATACTATTTACCCTTTAAAGTTTTGATATATTGCTCTAGTATCCCACTGCAAGTTTGAGTTATTGTACTAGTACCCCAAAGCAAAAGAGAATATTTTTTTTTACTAGTGTATTATGTCAAATTACTGTAGAGGGGATAAATAATATAATTTTCAAACCTTAAGGAAGTACAAGTGTATTATGTCAAACTATAGTGACAAATCGTATAATTTTCAAATCTTAGGGGGTACTAGTGTATTATGTCAAACTTCAAGGGGTAAATAGTAATTTTCCGTAACTTTTATATAAGGATTTATATGTGCATACTCATTTTACCGAACTGAATGGACTGAAATTGAAAAATAAAAATGAAAGAAAAGAATAGGAATATAATTGAAATAACAGATAGCTTAAGCTCTTTTTCCTTCTCTTTTGGGTCATTAGCCCTTGCTTCTTTCGTGTTCTCTAAATTGTTGTAGGCTTATTAATTTATGAAGGATAAACAATAATATGCCTAAATTACCAAAGCATGGTAGTAAAAATGATTACTAATTGAGCTTCTATGTGTATTGGACGGTTAGTGACAGAATAGGTTTCCAAATTCCAAGTTCAGGACTTCTACAACTTATGGTTTACCCTGCTAATATTTTGAATTATTCATGTTGGGTCCCGCATTAGTTTCTCCTGCTCTTTTCATTATGTTTAATGGTCATTTGTATGAAATGCCTGGATGCTGCTGGAACTTTCATTTTCTTTGATGATGATAACAATTCAAAAAATGTGAGAAAAACGAAGTGAACATGAAGTATATAATAAACTGGAAATTATATAATTCTCATTTTCAGATGTTGATTAGTCTCAGAATTCTCTAATTTTTGCGCCATTTATGTTTGCATATGTTTAATCACTTGGCATTTACAACTGGATTTGGTTGCGCATAGAAATGTTAAATATAAAAGTTTTAAAGATGTTTAACATAAAATTGTTATCCTTTGAATAATTATTGCATTATCAATGAAATAATAATAAAAGTTTACTAATTAGATTTCTTGTTTTATTTTATTTAATGTGAATCTACATTTATTCATTGAATGGTTACGGTGAAGAAAGACTGAATTAATTTCAACTTTTTTTTTTTAAAGATTTTTGGTTAACAGTTGTAGTAGCCAATGTAGCAATATGATCTCTGCCTCACCTTTTAAGATAAGCTTTTAAAAATAAAAGATTATGCATGTTCGTTAGATTACAAGATACAAGCTATAATATTTAATAATGTAAAACTTAAAAGTTGAAATTTTTCTACACAAATTTAAAATGCAGATAACCTATAACAATAATATAAAGAAAGTGTCAAACTCATGAATACTCATGATATTGAATTTTTGGAATCTTAATCAAAGTCTGTCATGTGACTTCATGTCATTTAAGTAAGACCACTAATGCATGTATATAATTGGTACAAGATATTTTAGTATTTTTCTGAACTCATTTTTATCTTTCGTTCATTTAGTGTGTGTATATATATATATATATATATATGCATATGAAGTTGTTAAAAATAGTGAAAAGGTTTATTGCTATGTTACACTTTATTTGTATTTTTGTCATCAGCTCAAATATTTGCATGTTAAATAGCACCTGGTATTCTATTCAACACCATGACAAAAAGGCCATTCTTACCAAATGCAGTGATTCTGCTTTCCACATCCAGGGAAATGGTTCATCTAGCTATTGATGGCATGTGGCAGGTCTTTAAGCTTCAAAGATCTACACCAAAAAATGACTTTTGTCGTATAGCTGCCAAAAATGGAATACTTCTTCGGCTTATCAACACCCTCTATAGTTTGAATGAGGCAACTAGACTAGCTTCTATATCAGTTGGAATGGGATTTCCACTGGATGGTTCTGTTCAACGACCACATTCTGGTCCATTGGATACCAGCCACCCTATTTTTGTTCAGAGTGAGGCAGCACTTTCTGCATCCGATCAGCCTGATGTCCTTAAGGCTAGGCTTGGTGTGATTGAACATCCCTCATCCACTGGAATGCAAGAGCCTTCTCGTGCTTCTACTTCACATTTGCAAAGGTCAGATCCCACTCAGCCAGATGCTAGATATCTTGGAACAGATACTGATAGACCTCAATCTAGCAATGCTGCATTGGAAACTTCTGCTGCGTTAGAAAAAGCAGGAAATATAGCCACCAAAGACTCTTCAGCAAATGTTTCTAAAGATCGAGACAACTTGGAAAGATGGAAAGCTGATTCATCACGAGCAGAAATTGATGTTAGGCAGCGAGTCATTGCTCCAATTAATAGGACATCTACGGACATGCCACCAAAGTTGATTGAAAACCCATCAAATGGTCTTCCGACCATGGTACCTACTCAGCCAGAGCAAGTTCGACCTCTTCTAAGTTTGTTGGAAAAGGAACCACCTTCTGGGCATTTCTCTGGTCAGTTGGAGTATGTACAGCACATCTCAGGGTTGGAGAGACATGAAAGCATATTGCCTTTGTTACGTGCTAGTGAAAAGAAAACTAATGCTGAATTGGATTTTCTGATGGCAGAATTTGCTGGTAACTGATTTTCTTAATGCTGTTCTTTGCTTGGTTGAAATTTGTGAAATGTTCACTTCTAGTTAAACTAGGCAAGATAAATCTTTGGATCCCTGAAAGATAGTATTTTTTCTATTTTGTCCTTGTACTTTTATTTGGTTAAATTGAATCCCTTAACTTCTTTTTTGTCTCTATTAAGTCCCTTTTTAACATAATTAATACAATAATATAAATTAATACAGATGGCATTGAAAATATTATATTTTAATAAATAATTTCTTATCAAATACCCTAATATTTGATAGGATGCTGACCCTGGCATATTGCATAGATGCTGCCATTTGGTCTCCCTGCTACACTTTTCATGTCGGGAATCTCTCTCTTTGGTTGTCAGTTACCCCATATTTCAGAATACCTCCATCAATTTAGTTTACTTCTATCAACTCTGGTAAAAAAACACTAATAATACCAATAATAAAAGTTAGGGACTCAATTAATCCGAATAAAAGTTTGAATACTCAATAGAGAAAATGCTATAGTTCAGGGACCCCAGGATGCAATTTACCGTTAAACTAGTACCCACCTTGAAGGAGTTCCTTTTTTGAAATATATGATTTTGTTGAATAGAATAGCATACTTGGGAACCAGAGTTGCATGTTAAATTCTTGCGACTTATCCCTCTCCTTTATGGTACATACAAAATGTCTCTGCATAAAAAAGCACAGCACAGAAAGTACTAATTTTACTTCTGGGATTTTGTTGTATGACCATCTCCCTTTTTTGCTTGAAATAGTTTTTTATTTTGCATTTTAATTTTAAGCACTCTGATTTATTCAATTAATTGTCCTACTGCCTGATTTTACCAATCTGGACATTTGTAATTTTTTGAGGTGTGTGATTGTGCTTTATGTTTTGCAGAGGTAACTGGGCGTGGAAGAGAAAATGGAAATCTGGACTCTACCCCTAGAGTTACACATAAGACTGTAAATAGAAAGGTTGGAATGCTGGCATCTAATGATGGAGCTGCTTCCACATCTGGTATTGCATCTCAAACAACCTCTGGGGTACTGTCTGGTTCCGGTGTTTTAAATGCTAGACCAGGGAGTGCAACTTCGTCTGGATTACTTTCCCATATGGTCTCAACTATGAACGCAGAAGTTGCCAGGGAATACCTGGAAAAAGTGGCAGACCTTCTGCTTGAGTTTTCTCAAGCAGATACAACTGTGAAATCCTATATGTGTAGCCAAAGCTTGCTTAGTCGTCTTTTTCAGATGTTTAATAGAACTGAGCCACCTATTCTTTTAAAGGTATCTAAGGGCATTGCCTTATTCATCAGTTTGACTATTGTTTCCTCTATCAAAAAAAATGAAAACACTTATTTTACTCCCCTTATTGATCGGCAGATACTCAAATGTATAAATCATCTGTCAACTGATCCAAATTGCTTAGAGAATCTTCAGCGAGCAGATGCAATCAAGTTCTTGATCCCAAACCTTCAACTCAAAGATGGACCTCTTGTAGAACAAATTCATCACGAGGTTAGCCTGTGTAATTTTTATCCTTATAACAGCAATGATTGGCTAGCTACAAGCTGCTTATATATAGAATCTGAAGTATGGTTGCACAATACTGGTCCAACCTGAATGTGCCAGTCGTTACGAATCGATTCGGGTATAAACTTTTCAAGAATGCGTTTCCCTATTTAGGGTTGGGTTGGTTCTTTATGATCCCTTTATTATTTGACCTAAATATGACTGAATCAAGCCTAGAAAATTGGCTTTCCCTGGTTCTGTTCGGGTAGATTTATGAGGTGTGTTTGAGGTTCAGGAATTGATCTGAACCGACTGCTGAACACTTTTAATCTGAACTACATTAAAAACACTCCCTCTAAACTTTGTTGTACATTTTACTGCACTGCTGTAGCACTTAGCACACATTTGTTGAATATGGTTCATCCTAGTAACGTGTGAGAATTATTTCGGTGACATGTTAGTGCTGGTGTTGCTGGCTTGAAAGTTTACTTTGAAGTTTCTATTTTCTTCCAGAATACTTTTGATTCTTTTCTTATAACTGGATTGTCAATTAAACATTGCCTATACCTTATTTTCAGTTTACTATTTCCTGATATTGCTATTCATTTGTTGACATAGTAAATTAGAGGGAAAAATAAAAAGAAAAGGAAGCTTTGGTTCAGTAGTTACCAATTTTACATTGCAAATTCTTGCCATTTATCTTGAGAATATATATAATTATTTTACTACTTTTATATTGCAGTTCACAATAAAAGTTAGGTTCTTTTCTATTTTCTTTTTCCTCTTCCAGTTGCCTAGTTTAAGCTCTTAATCTGAACTGTTGATCTTGTGTATGTACTTATGTTGTGCGTCTGCATAAGTATGTTTATCCCATATAATAGTTATAATTATTTCTAGAAATCCACTTGTCGTAGATCTCTCACAATTTTCTTTATGTGAAGGTCCTCAATGCACTATTTAATTTGTGCAAGATAAATAAGAGGAGACAGGAACAAGCTGCTGAAAACGGAATAATTCCGCATTTGATGAATATTATTATGACAGATTCTCCATTAAAACAGTATGCGTTACCTTTACTTTGTGACATGGCTCATGCATCCCGTAATTCAAGAGAACAATTAAGAGCCCATGGGGGATTGGATGTGTACTTGAGCCTGCTTGATGATGTATTTTGGTCAGTGACAGCATTGGATTCAATTGCTGTTTGCTTGGCCCATGACAATGACAACCGCAAAATAGAACAAGCATTGCTGAAAAATGATGCAGTTAAAAAATTGGTGAAGTTCTTCCAGAGCTGTCCTGAACAACAATTTGTGCATATTTTGGAGCCATTCTTGAAAATCATCACGTATGCTATTTTATATCTTCCTTGGTGTTTTTATTTGAAAATCTTATCTTGTTCTTGTTCTTCAGCATTAAGAATTGTGGTTATCCAAACAGTAACACTGCATATATGTGTGCGAGCATGCGCATGTATGTGTATTGAAGGGTTTTTCATATTTGCCGGCGCTATATTAGTATATCCTTTGGATATAGTTCGTCAAAGCATTTGCAGTTATCTAAAAATATGGTCATTTTTTATGAAAAAATTATTATTTACCCCTTGAGGTTTGATATATTATACTAGTGCTCCCCTTCAATTTTATTTCTGTTAAACTATATAGTTATTCTATTAAATTTTAAAACTATATAGTCATTCTATTAAATTTTAAGACATTTACTATTAGTCAGAAAAAATATTTTTTTTGTTTAGGGAAGGTATTAGCACAATATGTCAAACTTTAGAAGTACTAGTATATTAGATTAAAATTGCAAGGGGTACTATTATAATAGTCAAACTTCTGGATGTAAATTGTAACTTTCTCTATCATTTAACAACAATCTAACGTTTTTCTAATGGAAAATTTAATGGTAGGACATATTAGTATAATATGATGAACAAAATGGACAAATCATATAATTTTTAAACCTCAAAATGTAATAGTGTAATATGTCAAACCTCATGGACAAATAGTAATTTTTCTTTTTTAATTCTGCCTAGTCGTCATAGGATGCATACCTGCATAAATACTCTTTGAAATCCATATTTTAAACTATTGCCTTTGGAATATGTGTTCATTTTGTGCTCTTTTGAATGCAGGAAATCATCCCGCATAAATACTACACTAGCTGTTAATGGCTTGACACCTTTGCTCATTGCAAGGCTGGACCATCAGGATGCAATTGCACGTCTAAATTTGCTTAAACTAATTAAGGTGGGATTTTCCCCCAACCCAACCCCACCCCCAATATTTCTGTACTTGCAATGGACATGAATTTGCTAAATGAAATTGATTGTGGGCAGGCTGTTTACGAGCATCACCCTCGGCCGAAGCAATTGATTGTGGAGAATGATTTGCCACAAAAACTTCAGAATTTGATAGAGGAACGTAGAGATGGACAGAGCTTAGGAGGGCAAGTTCTGGTAAAACAAATGGCTACATCACTGCTCAAAGCACTTCACATCAACACTGTACTGTAATTCATCGTCTTTTACGCTAATTTGTATATCTAATCAGTCTTTTACAAACGGTTTCTGCTTTTCTTATATATATATATATATAATGAATTAGTGTTTTTGTTTTCTGGCATGTTTCAATCTTCAATCGTTTGAGCCCCAAGAAGATTGGGGTGCTTGTCCTTTGGGCTTCTCATCCTTTTCTTTTCCTATTGTGCTTGTTTATTGCTTCGGTTGAAAGAGGAGAAGTACAGAAGAAAGATATAATGCAGCTTCCCTATTGTGATAGAACTTTATGGATAAAATCAAATGAAAATCATCATATATGTACTCAACGAGTTTATATGTGCATAGGAGGTAATTCCCCTTTAAATTGACAATAAAGTCAAATGACAAAACTTAACAAATGTTTTGGTCACGACAGCTTATTTGTATTTTATTAGTCAGCCAACCTACTACTTTCTGAGACGGCAGCAAGAAAATTCATGTATGACTTTTTTTGAGTGTGGTTGCTTCTTTTCTAACGCCTTTATATCTGTTAGTCGATTCACCTTTTTTTGTAAGATTCGATTCATTCTTTTTTCAGTATATATTTTGTGGAGATTAGATGTTGAGTTCTGCATGGCCAGTGCATAAAAGAACAAGAAAAAAAAAAGAAGAAAGACAAATGGCTGATGACAAGAATTTGGAGAGATCTTGCATGCATGGTTGTTACGTATTAACATTGGTCCAGGTGGTTCCTGGGCATGGACGAAAACTGTGGTATTCGTAATGTAGGATTGGAATAGAGACTATTCTGCATGTGCTCCGCGATTGTCTTGTTGCTAGGGCAGTATGGTGCCCACGGAGCTTGACTCCAAATTTGAAAAAGCCAAATTTATTACGTCCAAACAGTACAAATTTTCAATAAAACAGATTCTTATTAAGCAAAATATTATTATATTTTTAACTGTTATTAAGTAATTTCAACAAACGAAAAGAAAAGAAAAAAAAGAATAGCGGATAACTTATAAATTAGCAAAATAATGATCTAACTTAGATTATTACTTTACGTTCTTTAAGGCCTTCAACAGTGAATCGAGTCTTTATTAAAAGTTTTAACAATTTTCTTTTCAAAATGAAAACCTTTAAAATAGTGCATTAATAATTTTTTGTTTAATTATAATATAATTTAAAATATTTAACAAAAAATAACATTTAGATTTCAAAGTGGAACAAAAAGTAAAATAAAAAAAAACCTAGCAGTAAAGAAGGATAAAAAATTGAATTCCAAGTTGAAATTGATAAAAATCAAGCAAAGAATAAAATTATGTGAGTAAATATTTATCTAAATTAAATAAACAAGCAATTAGCAATCAATTAAATTCAATTAGAAAAAGAAAAATAAAAAGAATAATTTAAATTAACTTGCTTCAAAGTTCAAACAATAAAATATATTAAAGAATACTAAAATAGTCATTCCTTTTTAATATTATATACACTGAATGAAAATTCTAAGGATTAAAGATACTATTTTTTGTTCTTCTAGTGGAAATGTATTTGATAAGTTCTAGACAATTTGAAAGCTTAGAAGATATAATTTATTAAAAACCTTTATCATACATATGACTTAATATAAATGAAAGTCAAGTAAAGAATTCAATAAAAATTAGATAATTATATGTCACTCTAATATTGGTACTTATTTATTTTTACCTAACTAATTTTTTTATTAAAGGATGACCAAATATTAAAAATACATAAAAAACATTTTTCTAACTTTTTTTTGTGTCATGAAAAATATTTCTCAAATTTTTAAGTGTGTATATATATATATATATATATATATAAAGAAGTTTCAAATTTTGGGAGGATGGCTCCACTATGCCCTCACTGAGCTCTGCCCTAATGGTTCTTCTCCTTATATTTTTGGGATTGATTGGCCCATAATCTTAAGAACTCATACAGTAGCAGATCTGATTTAGATTGGAAGATTGTCTTTGATTATGCTTGCTGAAATCTTTGGCGAAGAAGAAATGAAAGAATATTCACCCAAAAGAGAACTCCGGGTAACAGAAAAGCTAAGATTATTTATAACTCAGTGTAGAATAATGAGACGGCTTTTGATCAGTTGTCTAAAATGGAAGAATCCGGGGTTCAAAGAGTTGAAGGGACGATAAGTGGGTCTGCTCCACCGCCAAATTTTGTGGCTTTGAATACCGATGAGGCCTTCCGCCGAAGTATTTCCTTAGACATGGCAGGTGTCAGAGATGGTTTTGGTAACTGGCCAGGCTTTACAGTCAAATTGGGTAATCGTTCTTTTCAGGCAGAATTGTGGGGTCTTTACCTTGGATTGCATTATGCTTGGAGTAAAGGCTGGTGGAGAGTGGTTGTTCAGCTTGAGAATAGAAGTGTCGCTGGGATTTTTACCTCAATCCAGTCTATTCCCAAGCATTATTTGGATCCAGTTTCTCGCATTCGTCTCCTAATTGATCGAGATTGGGAGGTTCAGACTAATCACATTTACAGAGAAGCAAACATGCTGGCGTATTTCCTTGCCAATTCGGCTTTTAATCAAGTTGAGCAGCAATACTTGCATGACCGTCCTCTCCCCTGGAGATGGTCTTTTCTTATTTGGTCATATCCGTGATGTTGCACAGCCTAGAAATGTAGTGCTTGTATAGCGTTGATATATATATATATATTAAAGTGGGAGTAGAGAGGAACAGATTAATTTACGAAATATGATTGTATTAATTAATTGAGTTAATTTTATTATTTAATAATAGTATTAATAATTTATTAATTAGAAATTCAAATATATATATATATACACTAATAATTTAATATTATTTACTAATAAATTAATATTAAAAATATTTATAAATGTAAAAAAATAATAAAAAGAAAAAATTAGTATTAAAAAAATAATTTATTATGTTTTTAATTACAAAAACCTAAAAGTGGAGTGTGTATATATATATATATTCTATAACTTTATTTTTTAATAATAATAATAATAATAATATATAAAAGTGTGAATAGGGGTCTAGATATGCTTACACAATTTTTGATTTTGAAGGATGATTTGTGTTAGGTTAATTTTATCATTTAACAATTTAATTTATTAGTGAATAATATTAATAATTCATTAATTAGAAGTCTAATTCTATTAAAACTAGGCAACTATGAATAGTTAAAATCTATTATTTTATTAATAATTTAAGCTTTTTTAATTATTTTTTAAAATTATATTACTGCCGCCCAATTTAGTAATGCATAATTGTATTTTATACAAAATTATATTCCAAATCTTTTAGGATAAGGTAATTATGTTTTATATATAAAAAAAATCAAATAATTAATATTAAAGAGAAAGAAAAAATAATTTAATAAAAAAAAATTAGGAACACATAGTAAAAAAAAATAATGACAATATATTATCATTTAAAGTACAACAATGGTTTTCACCTATATATTAAATTTATATAATGGTAAATCTAAACTAAATTATAACTATACATATAATGTATAACATAAATTTCAAAATACTGAGTACAAATCTTATAAATTATTTGAGAAATTAAAATTTCTTAATAATTTTTATATAATTTAATAATTAATTTATTTTAATCATATAAATAACGAGTTAAGTTTTTAAAATTTATGCGTGTAGTATAATATAATTTACTTTTATATAAAATATAAGAATCAAATATAATTATTATTTAAATTAAATGTGATCAAATATAATTAATATTTAAATTAAATGTGACTTAATTAATGGTAATTAAAAGTAACTAAAATTAATTTGTTGGATAGTATATTATTATTTATTTAATAATGATAAGTTCAATTATAAAAAATCACGTACATTGTACTTGGATGATTAGGAATAGAAGAACAAACAAAATGATCGTGAAATAAAAGGTTATTAGGATGCTCTTAATACTTCTATTTTATATTTGACTATTAATAATAGACAGATAAGTAATTTTTATATGAGTTATAATATAAGTCCAATATATATTAATCACATTTAATGTATATTAATGATTGCTTCAATTTTTAATCAAATCATAATATATATAAAAGTGAGAATGTAGAGGTCAAGCAAAATAATGTAAAATATTTACTACCTATATTTTATATATTATTCTTAATAATGAACTTCTATGCACTTCTATAATTTACTGTGAATAAAATATCATAATAAAACGAAATAAATTAATAAAAAATAAAAATAAATAAATAAAAACCAAATGGTAATTAATGAAGAGTATAATATATAATAATCATGTGCAATACCTTTATTTTATATATGATTCTTAATATTTGAGATAAACATGTGCTCTATCAATAGTATTAAAACTTTATATATGAATAAGAATTCTATTAATATTGAAATGAAATTAGCTTATTAATATTGTTGTGGCATTATAGCTTTATATTTACCTCAAATATTAATTAGTTAATTAACATTTCAAATAAGATGAAACAAATTAATTAAAAAATATATAAAAACTAAATGGTAATTAATGACGAGTACGATATCTAATAATTACGTGCATAACACGTTAATAAAATACTAGTATATATATAAGTGGGAGTAGGGGTGAGATATGCAAATTTACTGAAAAGTCGGTCATATTGTATTAGTTAATTGAGATAATTTGGTCATTTAATAATTTAATTTATTAGTAAATAATATTAATCATTCATTAAATAGAAGTCCAATTATATTAGAAGTAGGTAACTATATTTTATATATTTAAAAAAAATAGGTAACTAATATTAAAAAAATTCACTAAAAATTCATTTTGTTAAAAACTCTTTCGGCTATTCATTGAATAAAATGTTACAAAAGTTTTAATTTAGAGAATCAAAAAGTTATTAATTAAAATTTTTAACTTTGAGGCGAATAGTGCATATGTACTTTTAATGTTTTTTTGAAGAGTGTTATTTAAACAAAATATCATATTATATATAAAAGTAGAAATATGAGATATGTAAATTTACCAAAAAGCCAACATTATTTTATTAGTTAATTGGATTAATTTTGTCATTTAATTATTTAATTTATTAGTGAATTGTATTAAATAATTCATTAAATTGAAGTCCAATTATATTAAAACTAGGTAACTATATTTTATATATAAAAAATATATAACTAATATCAAAAGGAAAGAATAAATAATATAAAATCGATTTTATATTTTAAATCACAAGACTTGATATCAAATTTAGAGAAGATAACATCTTTGAGGAAAGTAATTAAAGAGGACATTTTTGGCAATGAAAATTTAATAATCCTTAAGAAAATGATTTAGAAGCTTATAATCTATCACAAGCATTTTTTTTTTCCTCGTGATTTTTTATATATATAGTCTGATATAAAAATTAAATATAATTAACAGTCATTAGTATTTAAATTAAATGTGACTTAATTATATAATGAATCCAATTATTAAAAATTACATGCATCTACACATAGATGATTAATAATAGAGAAACTAGAAAGTACTTAATACTTCTATTTTATATGACTCTTAATAATGAACAAATTAGTATTTTGATTGAATTTGAGATAAATATGCATTCCTATAATTTATTAGGAATAAAATACAATAATAAGATAAAATAAATTAATTAAAAAATAAAAATATTATATAAAAGTCAAATAGTGATTAATGATAAGTCTAATATCTAATAATCACATACAAGATATTTTTTTAAAAAAATATTAGAAAGCCACATAAAAAATATAATAAACTTAGAATCTACAATATTGTCCTCAAATTTACATTAAAATTTCCTATAAAAAAATTGAGTTTTTAGAATACTGATAATAGTTACGCATGCAAACATATTTTTAAGAAAGTTTCAAAAAAGAGTTATATATATATATATATATATATATATATATATATATATATATATATATATATATATTAGGAATAATAAACAAGTAATTACATTATAATCTTATTATATACAAATAAATTTATTAAAAAATCAAACAAAAAAATAATTAAGGTTTTGAGAAAAACTAATGTCAATAACATAAAAATAATAAACAAATAATTACATAATAATCATATTATACACAAATAAATTTATTAAAAAGTCAATTTGATTATATTACCATAAAATACTTTTATCTCTATTTAAATCTGACTTTTTAATAATAGACAAATTAGTAATTTATAAACAAGAGTTCTATTAATATTAAAATCACTACCTCTATTTTATATGTTACTCTTAATATTTGAAATAATCATGCATTATTCCAAATATTAGTAACATTAAATCTTTATATATAAATAGTGGCTCTATTAATATTGAAATGAAATTAGCTTATTAATATTATTGTAACATCAAAACTCTACATTTAGCTAAAACATTAATTAGTTAATTAACATTTTAAATAAGACGAAACAAATTAATAAAAATATTAAAAATTATATAAAAACTAAATAGTGATTAATAACAAGTTTAATATCTAATAATCGCATGAAAGACACGTTAATAATAATAAAAAATAAAAATTTATATAAAAATAAAATAATAATTAATGATGAATCTAATATCTAATAATCATATATAAAACATGTTAATGAAAAACTAGTGTATATATATATATACACGACAACATAAAATCCCCTTGAAATAATTTGGCCACTCTTTCAATTTTCCTCATTAATAAGACTCCAGAGTCCCACGCCTTCGATAACGTGAATATTAAGACACGGAAAAGTGAGCAACTCTTTGGGACAAAAGAAATAAACACAATTAATACAAAATGCTGCTGCTTCAAAACGTGCCACAAAAAACAAGATGAAATTCAATTCAACCTTCACAGAATTCCATCTTGTGCATAACCCAAAAAAGACAATATATATATTTTATCATTTTTCAATTCAAGCAAAATCATTTCCAACAAATGTCCATCCACCACCCAACTATTGTACAAACCCATAAATGACGAGTCCGGCAATACATGTTACAGTCAAATGACTCAAATTCAAACACCACCCAGCTTGTGATACAATCATCTTAGCATTTCTTTATATCAGATCAGCAACATTCATTGGCATTTCATCAATCTGGGTACTATAATATTGCTCTATATCTCTTAAAATCTTGATGTCATCACTTTTCACGAAATTTATAGCAACACCCTGAAAAAATCCACAAGCCATTTGTTTCAATAACCAGAACAAGTAGTTAGATCAATAAGCCAGCCAGCAGAGCAGAATGAGTATTGTTTGCAAGTACTGAATCTTAGAGTTGAGACTTTAGAAACCGTGAAGACAACTAAATAATTTCTGGAAAGAGTTCAGGTTAAATTTTAGATCCTAGGAGCGAGAATCACAAGGAGAAAAAAAAAAAGTACCTTGCGTCCAAAACGGCCTGACCGACCAATCCTATGAATGTAAAGCTCTCGATTGTTTGGCAAGTCATAATTAATCACCAAAGAAACCTGAGAGAAGAAGCTGACATGATAAGAAAGACTAAACAGCAGATAATGCCTTTTATATATTAGTACAATGAAGCAATAAAAAATCATATTTATCTCCACATAGCAAGGCAACAACCTAACACACGCACACAGAGAGAGAGAGAGAAAAGACGAAAAGAACACCTAGAAAACATGGAGGATCACTGATGCAAGCATTTACAAGTAACCTAAAATATTTATAATAATAAGCATACAATAAGATTACAAAAACATTCATACAAAGAAAATTATTCTAGTGTTCATGCATGCCAAATTCAGGATATCTTCATTGTGCTTTTCAGGAAACCATCCCCCAATAAGCTCATGGTTCTACTCCTTTTTTGGAAAGAGTCAAATATATCTACATATTGTGCAATAAGATTTAGTGAAAGCCTTGGTACAAAAAGTTTTAAAAGAAAATACAACAATCAAACTTTTTGAATCTTTTGACATTTTGATCAGAGAGCTTTTATTATTCCAAAGAACAAAAGAGCCAAGTCAAGATAAGCATGAAGAAACTTTTTTTCTTGTCGTCACATTTTGTGGAAATGATTTTAAGGTTCAATAGCCAACACATATCCAAGGGAAGGTCTGACCATAAATTTAAACTTAAGCAAATCAATATGTTAAAGGGAAGAACTATGTGATACTCCATGATTGGAAGAAAAAATTTGAAAATCACCACCCTTGGGTGAGTTGTTAAAAGCTCATCCATGGGTGGGAAATGCCAGGTAAAAACAGAAAAGTTACACTTTACACTACCCTAGAAAATAGCATTTCCACTCTTCGTTCTGTGCACTGATTGAAGATATTAAGATGAAAACAATTATAAAGCACTTGCCTGTTGAACATCAAGGCCCCGGGCCCAAACATCAGTAGTGATCAGGACTCTGGTTGTACCAAAACGGAACTCTGACATAATTGCCTCTCTTTCCTTCTGGGGCATGTCACCATGCATTGATGAAACCGTAAAGTTATTGCTCCGCATCTTCTCTGTTAGCCAATCCACCTACCAGTATGCATTTAAAATCCATTAGAACAAAACAAAAATATATATATACATACTTCAATTATAAGTTTATCTGGCCCAATTATCATATTCAAAAACCCTTTAACAAATATTAGACATAATTATTTTTGGAGGTAATTATAACTGCAAATATGACCAAAAGGAATCTATTATTTTAAACTCTTAATTAATTTGTAATAAAGATGGTGGCACGCATCAAGTTCTGATCTCCATACTTCATGCAGAAAACAGGGTTTTGAACCAGAAGAACAGCTGCTTTCATCCTGCCTATGTGAGAGCATATAAAAGGCCTGATTATGTGTACAACTTTACAACACCACGTATCTTAAACTACTGATTGAGTCCCACAACTATTGCACAGCTACAACATATACATCCTCAGCCCAATGAAACCAACCCATTTGTTAAGTTGATGTATATACTAAAACAAATAAGCGAACAAGAACACCAGATATTACCTTCCTAAATTTTTGAGAAATAGATGAACATTTGCTTAATGCTGATAGAGATTTACATATTTGAAAGACATCAAACTTAAATCAACAAAAATTACTAGAGCCAAAATTTAATTTTTCATCCAAATATAAGATATGAAACTGAGAATGTTCACTTCGTCATAACAATCCTACTGTCAGACTATAGGAAAGAAAAATTAAATTAATAACAATTTTACCTTCCGCTTTGTGTTGCAGAAAATGACAGCTTGGGTGATGGTAAGGGTATCATAAAGGTCACATAGAGTATCAAACTTCCAATCTTCCCTTTCAACTGCTACAAAAAATTGCTTGATGCCCTGCCATCATGAGACAAGCAAGGAGAACCTCCAGTCAAATTCCAGCTTTACATTTATTAAAAATTCAAGGACAGCTCAAGAAAATACATACCTCCAACGTCAATTCATCACGTTTCACAAGAATCTTCACTGGATCTGTCATGAACTTGCTTGTCATCTCCAATATTTCATTTGGCAGGGTAGCAGAAATCAAGACAACCTATAATGCATATGATTTTACAAAGGACATGTCATGATACTCATTAGTCCTGAGCTCCCCAAGGCCCATAGATAAAAAATTCGAATATCAAGCCAAATAAATGAACTATCATGCTCTGGCACCAATAATGCAAGGAAAGCATTGCCTTCAGGAATAAGGAAAGCAAATCCCATCATATTCCACAATAAAACTGAAGCAAGAACATAGTGAACTCGAAAAGGTTAATGAAGAATACATTTTTATGCACCGGACGAACATATTCTGCACTGTTGTTCCGTAACTTACATGGAAGTTTTTGAAATAAGAAAAGCATTATAATTAACACATATGGTAGTTTAGAGTAGGATATAAACAAACTCATATGTAGGTAAGGTTGAATGACAAAACAGACAGCAGTATTCATGTGCGTGTAAGTGTGGGTATGTCTGTCTAAGAAAGAGAGAAATGGAACCTGAAGCTCTGGAGGAAGATATCTGTACACATCATAAATTTGATCTTTGAACCCTCTGCTCAGCATCTCATCAGATTCATCCTACAATACAAAAAAAATGAAAATAATATTACTTAAAAGTTCCAAAAATATACTCAAAATAAAAAGTTAAAAAAGTTAACAAATGCGATTGCGCATAAAAGCAAGAGACAAAATCATCAACTCACAAGAACTAATAATCTAATTGCTCTAGTACGCAATGTCCTCCTCTTTATCATGTCACAAACTCTGCCAGGAGTTCCAGAGACAACATGAACTCCATACTCTAGCTTTCTGATATCCTCACCCACACTTTTTCCTCCAATGCATGCATGTGCTTGTATATTAATATAATCACCAATTGCCAATATTACTTTCTCTGTCTGAGCTGCAAGTTCCCTTGTAGGTGACAATATCAAGGCCTGGACCCTGTAAAATTGAAACAGTAAGATTATAGCTGAACCCAGATATACGTATTTCCTCTTTCAGCTGTGAAAGATAATAGCGCAAGCAAACACTGATAGAAAGAATAGGATCAACCTAGAGCAGAAAACGTTTACATACAACAAAATTCCCTTCTGTTTGAAAAGTAAGAAAATGAAGTATGGCTTTTCCTTTAAGGCCTTGGGCGGTAAGACCATGTCATAAATGACTAATACCCAACAAGAACAAACAAACTGTTAAAAACGACCCAGACTGCTAATTGCAACTATATTTCATGGTCCAAAAATAAGCTCAATTCACGAACAACTAAACATAGTAGCTTGCATTTTTAAGCTCAAATGAAAGTATAAATGCATAATCATGTGGTAAAAAGGAAAATGACAGAAAAGAAAACGACATATATGTATTTCAAATTAGGGTTTCTGTCAAATACGAGGATCAAATAACAAACATCTATAATGTAGACGTCGCAGCTGAAGTTTCATCAGAGGAAATGTTTCCGAGGAATATCGTGCAGATAGCAATTAACAAGGACCAACAAAACAAAAAACGACAAATGTTAACCACGTATGAGAATTTAAGCCGTTCAGAATCAAACTTTAAAAATTTCAAACAAAGGGGAAAATAAAAGTCAGACGAAATTTGGGAACTAGGGTTTTAAGAAAAATGAAAAAACTTACTCTCTGCTAGACGTATCAACGAGTTGGCAAACGGTGAGCGCAATCATGGAGGTCTTTCCGGTACCGGATTGTGCCTGGGCAATCACATCTCGGCCTTTGATTATAGGCATAACAGCCCTCTGTTGGATAGCGGAGGGTTTCTCAAATCCGTAAGCGTAAATTCCGCGAAGAAGATCGTCGTTAATGCCCATCTCGTCGAAGCTAGTAATGGGTTCAATACCCTCTGTGGTCTCAAAAACCAATTTATCATCCTCCGCGGCGGCTCTCCTCGCACTCCGCCCTGCCGGAACCACGCTCGTCGTCGCGGCTGCCATCGTTATACGCAACTCAAATTTTCTATTTTCCCTATCCGGTGGCCTTCAACTGTTTACTCGGCCTTATAGTAACCCAGAGTAGTGAAAAATGATTTATGATGGACTCTAATACGAAAAAAGTTCCGTTATCGTATAAATATTACAGGGTTTTTACCTTAATGTATTAGAAAAAAAAAAATTATGAATATATGTTGAAAATAAACTTTTAACAGACTAAGATCTTTAATCAAACTAGCGAAATTAACTATTTGAGTTCAAGAGTAACATCGCTACATAAACCAGCAATTATATTATAGAAAAATACAGCATATTACGATTTTTATACAGTCTGGAAAAACCAGTGTGGTAAAAATTGCATTAAAATTGTTAGGGATACTAGCGATTTCGGTGTGTGCCAGTTAAGATCTACATTGTAGATGGAGGCATAAATGGCAGAAAATTATTACTATAAGTGACGATTTTGAATGACCATTTACCATCCTGGCATTCCCACCACCCCATCCCTATTAACCCATCCTTGCATATTTTCATTCCCTAGAAGAAAAAAAGAGAGGAGAAAGAGTGAGAGAGAGTGAGTTTAAAAAAAAATTGGTGAGTTTTTTATTTTTTTTATTTAGAGAAAACTTTATAATTTTATAAATAAGTGAGAAAAAACACTTGAAACAATTTTCGAAAATTTTGGTGAGTTTTCTTTTTGTTTCCATATATTCTGATTTTTATTTTAATTACATTCTGATTGTGATTTTATTTTATTTTCAGAAATTATTAATATAAATAAAATAAGGAGAAAAAATTAAAAGGACTAGACATTTTATTGAAATTTAAATTTATATGTACCACATATTTTGTTGTATAATTTTATTTGTTATGTAGTATTGTATGTTTATTTTTATTGTTTATATAATATATACGTATTTATTTAATATTAATTTATTCTAAAATATATTTGGATTGCAGTGGTATACAAAATAATTATCTAAACTTGTTAAGTGCTTAATATATTGTAAAAGATATTTGGCTTGTCATGTACATAAAATAATTAATTTTTTTGTAAAAAATATTTTCTTTAAATAGAGAAATAATATCAAAAAGTATCTAAATAAAATCATTGGTATATAATATATGTATTTATTTGTAAATTATAAATCATGTAATTAATTTTAAATATTATTAGGAAAAATTAATTTTTTTAAATCGTAAAATTATTATATACATAAAATAATTTATCATTTATTTGCATTATTTTTACCATTTTGATTATAATTAATATAACTAAAATATTAATTATGATTTTTTTGGATATTATATTTGTAGTCTATAAATATAACAAGTTCATATATCATTGTTTATTGGACTTGAAAATATAATTTAGAATAAATCCGGTATAAATTAATATTAAAAATTATATATAAGAGTCATTTATAAACAGCCATTCAAAAATATCATCAACTGTCAAATATCATTTTTTTTCCAAATATTTTTTTGAATACGCTTTTTTGATACAGAAGTATGCTTTTTTAGAACTGTCATTCAAAAATAAAAAAATTTGTTGGGCCTTTTATGAACAGCCCTTGAAATTGTGAATTTTTTTTTTATTTTACCATTGAATTATTGGGCCAAGTTGGATTTGAACTAGCGTAGATATATTGCTAATAAATTTATAGTCCGTCCCCATTAACCACTTGGGCATCAACCAGGAAGAATTATAGAAATAATAGAATTATAGAAATATAATTAAATAAATTAATATAGAAATATAATTAATAATATAATTCCATATTTTATTTTAAATCAAACTTAAATAAAATAAATAGAAATATATAAGAAATATAAAAAAAAATATAGAAATATATATATTACTAAATATATATTAAAGCTTTTTCTACTTTATTACTTTCATCATAATTAAAATTTATATTTTTTAAATAAAATTTAATTTAGAATAATTTATGGTTGCCCATTTTGGATCAAAAACCAAAAAATAACGTATTCAAGCTCTCCTTAGCGAGATCTTCAAACTGTAGGTTAGATATTTATCTATCATATAGTGATAATTAATATTAAAAATATTAAAAGCAATAGTACGTCATTGTAAAATTAAAACATAGTTTATTCCCTTAACAGAACAAAGCAGTACTTATTGAAACATTTTTATTTTTCATCAAACATTTCATCACCTGAAGCAAATTTATAATAATTAATAGCATTGATCACCTCTAATTCGTTAAGTTCTCTACTAACTGCTGTTGCTTGCTTTTTAGCATTTTGCAACATGTAGAACCTAGATCTACAAAGTAACATTCGATTATTTTTCTTACGAATCCTCTTAATTGCATGCTCATAATCAGAAATATTTTTTCTCGCCATCATCAATGAATAACGTTTGACCACTATGACAGATAGTGCACGTAGATTTTGTGCTAAACCTTCATATTCTTTGATTCTAAACTGCATTCACAATGTAGGCTAGCATAGTACTATCTCCGATCAGTGTATTTTTCACTTTCATAATCATCATTGAATGCTAGAAAAATCTAATTATTGTTATCTCTACTACTTCCACAAAATCTAATCATTTTCAATGGTTTTGTGTTAGCCACCTTTCACAAACTCTTTATTTATACACAAAACATTATCATATGCAAACAGAAACAATAGTGTCATCAAATAATTTTATTATTGCATTATCTTATTAAATTTGTCTAAAATAATCACATGTGAATAATAATAGTGTTGTATCATATTGTATTGTCAAATCATTTTAATATTGTGTTGTCTGCTTATTAAATTATTATTAATATTTTAGCTCGTATTGTCAAATCATTTTATTGATATGTCATCGGTAATCACATGCATATTTATGTTTTTTTTCAGATATGGAGCCACATAGGAGAGATGCAATACAACTCGACCCGTATGATCAATCATTATTGAGATTACAACGCGTACACATATCAAAAGCTGTTTGGCACAATTAGCTTGAGTCTCCTGTATTCACATGTCGTCGTGCATCTATATTATTGCACGTGGAGGAGATTGATGCTCGTGTTCGACACCTACTCCAACAGACTAGATTTTTAGGAGTAATTCAACTTGGATTTTTTCAGTTGGATTGGCATCTTATCACTGCACTTGTCAAGTGATAGAGACCTGAGACTCATACCTTTCACTTTCCTGAATAAGAGATGACTATTACACTTTAGGATGTGGTCATTCAAATTGGGTTACCTATCCATGGTGCATCAGTGACTGGATATGGACATTATGATTGTGTGGAATTATGTGCAAGATTGTTAGAAGTGAGACCATCGAATAATGTCATTACAGGTTCAAAATTGAACTTAAGGTGGCTAAGTGAACAATTTAGTAATCTCCTAAAAGATGCTGATGATGAGACTATTCACTGCCATACACGTGCATTCATTCTACACATCATTGGTGAGATACTATTTGCAGACAAGTCAAGCGCAAGGGTGCATTTAATGTTCTTTCCTCTTTTAGAAGACTTGACTGTAGTGCATCATTTTAGTTAGGGTGGAGCATATCTTGCATGGCTATATAGAGAGTTATGCAATGCCACATATCCTACTGCACAAAATATTGGTGGTCCATTATTCTTACTTCAACTATGGGCATGGGATCACCTACCATCAGTTGCACCTACACTTTCAATTCAGCCAATACTTGGTGGCTTGCCACTAGGATTTCGATATGTATTAACATTATTGATGACTTGAGATGGTTTCATATTACTAAATTAGAACAAAACTTATTTGTTTATTTTTTTTTTTTTAGGTGGAGCACTATATGAATCATTACTGAGGTGCCCACTCATGTTCTAAAAAATACAAGATACAAATTTGACTTGATCGAGACTGATGATATACTTATTATTATTTCTCTATCTCTATATGAATATATACATACATGTAAATATTTTTTTTATTAAAAATACAACATTATTGATTAGTGATTTTTATTGAATGCAGGTCATTTAGGAGTTGTATACAAATAAAATTATACAGATTCTTCCCGTTGACTGTTTGGATGGCCAACAAATTTGTCGAGCTGTGGTCCCATTGATATGCTTTCATATTGTTGAGTGGCACCATCCAGATCGTGTTGTACGACAATTTGGACTTCAATAATCCATCCTAAACCCGTTGTTACAGACGGATAAGCTTTACTCATATGATATGAGATCTAGGGACACAAACTAGGCTCATCAACATTCTCAGTGGATTGCCATGTGGAATGCATGATTACAATATATTTATAATATCAGTTCAATTGTTGAAAGGTTTCATTACTATTCAAAGTATATAGAGTAGTATCGAATGTCACACGACAGTAGATTTCTCCAATGGGCGGTGCTTATGGAGCAGTAGTAAGTTCTATTTTTTTATGTCTAACTAAATTATAATCAATAATAATATATCTCCATATATGTTGATATTAATAGTTGACTTTTATTTATATTATTTGCAGTTAGATGATATTGAACATATTCGTCTAAGTAATGATATGGATGAAATCTACTAGATTAATGATGGTATATTTTGTGTTGTTCAACAACAACGAAAGCTTGTTGTCATACCACTGCCACAACCTGCATAGCATGTGCCACCATTTTCAGATGCTACAATTGATGAAGGCCACACTAGTCCACCACAGTCGGTCAGATGTAGGACTCGATCAAGAAATATGTTTGAGCTTCAACAGGAAGTTCCAATTACTTCTTCAAACTCCATATCTGTAATTGTACCACAACTCATTACATATCATGGTACACAATCGTATACTCATCTTAGTTCATAGCTATGTTCGACGTCTGGTGTATCACATACATGTGGATTAGATATTCTTGGATCATCATAGACTCATGCATCATATACTTTTGTGTTATCACATCTTAGGACATCATACTCTCAACATATGGAATAATGGTCTTCATGGTTTACACCGCTACACACAACAGGTCCACCATTTGGAAGTATATTGTTTGAGGCTCCTTCAACTCTAGAAGAAGAAGCCAATGAGGCAAATGAAGAGGATGATCCTAGTCAATTAATTGGAACAACATTCAAAATGTCGTGACCTAGACGTAATAGAAGACCACCTACTTATGGCACAGGAGGACATATTGGAGGACATTGATTTTGTTTTCATTCGAAATAATATTAAATTTTTATGTTAATTAACTCTTATTATGTCAACTAAATTTTAAGTGTTAACCTTATAAATATATAATTTTATGTTAATTAAATTTTATTATGTAAAGTAAAATATGTTCAAAAGTTTTATTTATAAAAACTAAATTAATAGTAAGTAATAACTATATAATACTTAATTTACTAAAAAATGACTTAATTGAATAATTAACTAATAATTATATGGTCAATTACTGAACAGTCCAACAACACCAATATTTTTAATATTAATTATCACTATCTGATAAATAAATATCTAACATACAATATGAAGATCTCGCTAACGATCTGAAGACACGATATTGATAGATGTCACTATCTTCTAAAAACTCATTAGCTCAGTGATTAAAATAAAATCTATTCAAACGTATTTTTAATGCTATTGTTCTCTTCACGGATCCAAAAAAAGGCTTTCTATAATTCATCTATGTTTGATCTCGGTATATTATTTGCCTTCATATGAGGGACTGCTATCAAGTATTCTCTAGCTTTCTCACAAAGTACTTCAGCTTGTTGTACGCAATAAGACCACTCATTGTTCATAATATTATATACAGAATCATTATTATGCTGTTAGGATCTAAGAGATATTGAAAATCATCATCCAATGCCCAATGACAACCAGTTGCTCTAAATATATCACCAGAAGAGTAAAATATAGGCATCTGTATAACAAATTAATTATAAAGACAATATTCAAATTGAGAGGTATGCAAAATATCAAAATTAGAAATAATTGCATCATTCGCATATTGAAATTGTTCACTAAATTAAAACAAAAGTATATGGTAATGAAGTTAAATAGATACATTTGCATAATATATTGCTAAGTAAGAAACAATAATCAATTTTTTCTTTCATTAACCATACGACTCCTGCTATGCAGACAAGTCTTCATATTATATTTAGGTTTACTGTATAATTTACATGTATATCCTTATTTATCAGAGACTTTTTAATCCATTTCATTTTTTATTCTTGATATCCTTGGACGACCCTTTTTTCGAATCGTGCTAGCATCCAGAATCAAAGGCAAATCATAATATGGTGGCCAATAGTTAGGGTATCCTAAAGGCATGAATCCGGCTTGATAACTCTTTAATGTGCATTCCGAGTATAATATAGAACAATAAATTGGAAATAATTGATTTCTTTACTCAAGCAACCAACAATTGTGTGGGAGCAAGGTATTTTTGCAACTTGAAATTTGCCACAGGTGCATGTACCATTAAACAAATTGACGACTTGCTCGTTTGCTCCTTTCCGTTTGCTACTATTGTAAGTTATAATGATAGAGAAAATCCTTTTCTCTCTATAGAGAGAAAGGGATTTTCTCTATCATAAGCCTTAACAGAATGGCCTTTTGCCTTGCATACCCTCTTATTCAATCATTGTTACTAGTCTTCACAGTACAAAACTCCATCTGCAATCTCCTTCATATATTTTAATCTTCTCTGATAAAAAAAACTCCACCATTTTTTTGAACAGACCATTAACTAAAGAAGTGATTGGCATCCCTTGCAATTCTTTGATTATGCCATTCACCGACTCAACAATATTGGTAGTCATACTCCTATATCGCTTCCCTTTGTCATGTGAATGAGTCCACTTATGTAAAGGGATCCTCTCAAACCATTGCTTTGTTGCAGGCTCAACTTCATATGTAGTTTCCATCACCCTTTTGAACTTTCTTTTCTGGTGTTTATACCCTATGCACATCATACAAGTAGACATTAATAATTTATTAAAACAAAGATGGGTAATGTACAAATTTGAATATATTTAATGAAAAGTTGATGACCTGCTTTTTTAAGTGACTCATTTAGTTTATTATTATTGAATTTTTTATTAAAATTGCTGGTCACATGGCGAATGCAATAACGATGAGTACACATCTTCCACCAATTATGTTGCATCGCATAAATTATTCTAGCATGTCGATTACTTAATACACACAAATCTTCATTTTTTATCACATACAACATGATGTTGTTCATGAACCAGCTCCAATTATCTTTATCATCTTTTTCGACAATGGCAAATGCAACAGGAAAAATCTTATTTTTTCCATCCAATCCAGAGGCAATCAGTAAACACCCTCTATATTTTCCATATAAAAATGTTCAATCCACATACAAAACTGGTCCATAGTAATTAAAGCCTTCAATACAAGGTCTGAATGTCCAAAACATCAATTTGAATACGTGACATGTTATATCTGATAATTTTGAACATAATGAGCCTCGTCTTTAATTACATAATAGGATCCAGGATTAGCACCTATAGCAGCTACAATCCATTGATGGAGTTTTTGATATGACTCATCCTAATTTCCAAATAACCTACCAATGGCTAACTGCTTATCAAGCCATATTTTTTTTTTTGTACGAAGGAATATAATTGAAAGTCTTATAGATGCTAGCCACTAAGGCACTAGTGCCTCCCGAACAATATCTTTAATGTAGCTGCATATCAATTATAAATCCAACTATCTATGGTCTTGTGACCTACCAAAACTAGTGCAGCAGTGAGGGCCATTATACCTAGTTATCTCCCAAGATACTCCCCTTGATTTTTGAGTTGCACGTAATATCCAATTGTAACCACTCTTTTTTTTTTTTTGCATACGAGTACAAACGTATTTTTTCTGGTAGCCTCAGTCATATACTCTTGATTCTAACATAAAGAGTATTCCTTTACTGCTGCTCGGACTATTTCTTTGGAATGAAAACTCATTCCTTTAAAAAACTCTTTTGATGAGTCCATAATATTATGCTACTATCTTCTGCATAAGGATTAACATGCATTAGATCGTCCTTCATACCCCCTAAATATCCACCGCTTAAATCATCAACAGGAGTTGTGTCTGTTATTATATTGCAGTCGTCGTCATTATTACCATCATCATCATCATCATCTTCCAACTCCTCATATTCATCAACATCAAAATCATTATTATCTCCCTCGCATTCACCATCTTCTACATTGTCATTCTCACATTCTTCATTTACATTAGAAGTTTCAACCGCATCATTAGAATTAACATTCATTTCTTCAGTTTCAATATACAACTCAATATAATTCAAGCAATAATCATATTTTCCATGATGTTTATATGCCATAATCATATTATCATCATCTCATATATCAATACAACCGAATTTCACATTTCCTTCCAACACTAATCTAGAACTCTCATATATAATTTTTATTATTCTTCTAGGAGTATTATCTATTCTCATTGCATTCCTTACTTTATTAATAAGTTCTTCCATGGACAATCTACCTTTGCTTCTTATCATTTTCGAGAAACCATTTTCATAATCAATATCGAATTGATTCTGAATTATATTTCCAACCCAGTAAGCAACAATACAGGGTAAACTTATCATATTTATAGACTACAAATTAAATAACCAAAAAAATTAATAATTAATATTTTTGTTCTATAACACATTATCAAGAATAATAAAAATAATGCAAATAAATGATTTAATAAATATCACAAAAATATACAAACATTAAATTAATAACATTAAATTATTATATGATATAAATTTTATGCATATAATATAAATTTTTATTTTATTAATATTAAATATTTTATGCATATAATATAAGTTTTTATTTTATGTATATAATATTAATTTTTATTTTTATTTTATTATCAAAAAATAATTTATGATTTTTATTTATTTATAAAATTGCAAAAAAAAAATATAAGCAATAAAATAATAAAAATAATTAATTAATTATATATAAATAAAAATTTATTTTATGCATATAATATTAATTATATATAAATAATTTTTAATTACTTAACTAATTACATTATAATATTATTTATTTTATGCATATAATATTAATTTTTATTTTATTATCAAAAAATAATTTATAATTTTTCTTTATTATTAAAATATATAAACAATAAAATAATATAAATAAATAATTACTTATATATAAATAAATTTTTATTTTATGCATATAATACTAATTATATATAAATAAATTTTTATTACTTTACTAATTGCATTACAATGTTATTTATTTTATGCATATAATATTAATTTTTATTTTATTATCAAAAGATAATTTATGATTTTTCTTTATTTATAAAATGGAAAAAAATATATAAGCAATAAAATAATAAAAAAAATTTTATTTTATGTATATAATATTATTATATATAAATAAATTTTTATTACTATACTAATTGTATTAAAATATTATTTATTTTATGCATATAATATTATTATTTATTTTATTATCAAAAAATAATTTATAATTTTTCTTTATTTATAAAATTGCAAAAAAATATATAAACAATAAAATAATAAAAATAAAATTTTAATTATACATAAATATTTTTTATTTTATGCATATAATATTAATTATATGTAAATAAATTTTTACTATTTTACTAATTGCAAAACAATATTATTTATTTTATGCATATAATATTAATTTTTATTTTATTATCAAAAAATAATTTATGATTTTTTTATTTATAAAATTGAAAAAAATATATATTGAATTTTATATTTAGTATATTATGATCAACAAAAATTATTTTTTTATTAAATTTCAAATTAAGTACACAAGTAATTTAATAATATCTCCACATTATATTACCTTATTTTGCAGTAACAATTTTAATTTTATCACTTTTCTTTATTCCGCTACATATTTATTATAGTTTTATTTTTCTACAATTCATACTATGTTATTTTAATAATATAAAACTAGTTCTTTTTTTTTATATATTTTAAAAATTTATAATTTATTTTACATGAACTATGCTATGGTCAGAGGATGCAAAAATTCATTCTAAAAATTTATTTATCACAATAATTTATTTTAAAAAATTTTCCAACACACTTATTTTTTCCAAAAATTTATATTAACTACATACACATTATAAAATAAAATCTAATTATTAAAAAAAATTTACGTAGCTCAAACAACTCATTTACCATTTTTTTCTATTTGCAATTTTTACTAATAATCTACATATAAAATAATATAAATATAAATAAATCTTCAGCATATAAAATAACCATCTAAAAATTCAGTAAAATTCAACAGAAAAATATATTATAATTTACCATATGAAAAATTACAAAAAAAATATAAATAAAACTCACTGAAATTGTACTTTTGCAAAACTTTTTTTAAATAAATCACTTAAAAATATTTATTATCCATCTTCCAAGCACTCTATCTCTCTTAAATTCTTTTTATAACTTTTCTTGCCTTCAATATTTTTTGTTTTGTTTTAAGATGCGGGTGCTAGAGGTAGGTGGATGACCCAAAATTGCTAATCACACCAGCGATAATAGGTTTGCCAGCACCTGTGCCTCGTCTGAAGGATGATGCATCTATAATCGCTAGTGTAACTGGCGATTACACTACACACAGTGTATAAAATTACTATGTAGACATAGTAAAATCGTTTGTGTGACTAGCAATTTAACTCTAAATCATTTATCGCTATTTTGAATAGCAATTTTTTACGCCATGACCCACTCTCCATCTTATCTGATACAATTTGAGACATGAAAAGAAATAATTTTTCATGCAACACAGATTGATAATTTTTTTTATTCAGCATGTTTAGATAAAAACTCCAATATTACACCAACCTCTTTCTGTTTTTTTTTTTGACAAGGTTAATTCGATCTCAATTATATATATATATATATATATATATATATATTCATTTGATTTAAATTATGTCTAATTAACTATAACTTATATAAAGCTTGATTAAAATTATTTTTAATTTATACAAGAAAATAAAACAAATTTTAGAAAATACAAGCTAAAATTAAGAAATTTTAAAATAATATAAATATAAGCACTCGTTCTTTATCTTGATTGGTGAAGGGCTAGTGATGATAGTCAACTATGATTCTCTTTTGAATGATGGGTTTGAAGTAATTCATATTGTGAGTTCCACATGGAAAAAAAAAACCAGAGTAAAATCATATGTGATATAAATTTATCGGAAAATCAATCAGATTATAATAGTTAATTAATTTAATTTTATTATTTAATAATTTAATTTATTACTGAATAATATTAATAATATATTAATTAGAAGTTAAATTTTATTAGAATTAAGTAACTATATTTCATATATAAAAAATAAATATTTAATATTTAAAAAAATAATTTATAATAGACAAGATAATTTGTATATAATAAATAAATTAACAACCATAATTGGAAAAAAAATTAAATTACACACACTTTCATATATATATATATATATATATATATATATGAGTAGAAAATTTATTATCATATTTATCGTGAAAGTTTCATGTAAGGTTGCAATTAGATTTAAAATTTATATCTATTTCATATATTATTTTTAATAATAGATAAATTAGTAATTTATGAGGATGAACAAAATAAATATAAAATAATTATTGTCTCTATTTTATATAAAAACTGAATAGTATTTAATAACAAGTCTAATATTTAATAATTATATGCAAGACACGTTAATGAAGAATTAATATCACTAAAATATTAAAATTAGTTAAAAAAGCTAAAAAATAAAAAAATTGTTATTTATCCTATCATTTTTCTATCGTCTTCTATCTAACCTATATTAAAATAATTATATTTTACTAGTTTATCTATTTATATTATAAAATATTAAAAAATAAATTAAACTATGCAGTATAGTTGGTAAAAAAAAAATTTAAGAATAAAGTAGAAAGAAAACATCATTTTTCTTAAAGTTGATTTGTTTTTATTTCAAAAAAAAGGTGATTAAATCAATAATTAATAGGGGTAAAAACTTCTCAAAAGATGTGTAATTGGTGTAATGTTTAATTGTACTTCCACTGCAAAAGTGACAGGCAGAAGCTTCAATGCTGAATCCAATCACGTGGGACCAAATGCTACTTTCCCAATTTCTGATTTCCAAATCTAGGCTAGTGTTGAGGTTGGGATGAAGATGAGTAAGAGTTTTGCAGATATTCACATTTATTGTGTCTATTTAATTTTTAATAGTTAATTTTATTAAAATTTTACATAGATTTAAATAATAATTTTTAAATTTATTATGAATTTAAGTAAAGTATGGATAGAGACGGTAGTGATATCCGCTATCCAATATATATATATATATAATTTATTTTATTAAAATTTAATAAATATACTAATATAATAAATTATTTTTTTATGTGTTTCTAATATTAATGAATTATAAATGTAATTAAAATTTGAGATTGAAATATAATTTTTTTTTATTATAATGGATGATATATAATTTTATTGTTTTAATATTATTTTTGAACAATTTGATGAATTATTTTAATTTAAATGTGTTGAATTGAATTTTATATTTTATTTTATCTATTTTATTTAATTTTGAAATAATTTATAATAGATTATTTTTATACTTTTAAAAAGTTTAATTATTCAATTAGTTTTAATTTTGTTTTAATTTAAATTTTTGAGTAATAAACGAGTAATTAAACGATTTCGGATATTAAACGAGTATTGTTAATCTGATTGGAAATGGTTACGAATATTAACATTAAATTTTTAAATGGATTTGGAATATGTTTAGAGATAGTAGTATATATAATCAAGCACAGATTCGGATTCAGATAGGACAATTTTCGCGGATTCCTTATCCTTTGCCATCCCGTTAAGGTATACAATATACCTCGTAATCGAAAAGTTGCCGGTCAATTTTCAGAATTACATTTACATTATATTCTGTAAATACAAATCAGTTGCAACAAGGATGAGAAATCTCACTTCTGAAGTAAAGGAAAATCAAACATATCATCATTTCCCACACTAAAACATCTCAAACTCAGTATACTCCTCTGTTGCTATACCTTTAGATTCCTTACGTTTCGTAGTTTCCTTGTTCTGAGAGGACATGGACAGCATGCCGGTTCCAGTATCACAAAACTTGGGCATCTCCGGTGGTATTGCACACCGTACCAGCGCCCAATTAAGGCCTTCAAAGAAGGAATGTTGTTTGATCTCTGCAGCCCCTTTCACAGATCCTAATCGATTTTCAGGTTCCTTTATCAATAAACCTCTAATCAAATCACGGGCATGAAAACTGACTATAGGGGTACCCGGGAACTTGAGGCTTCGCAAAACCACATTCGACATTGTTTCCTCATTTCCGACACCCTTGAAGGGCGTCCTGCCATATAACAGTTCAAACAGGAAGATTCCAAATGTCCACCAATCAACAGCACTACCGTGACCATCACCTTTGATGATCTCCGGAGCGAGGTATTCATGAGTTCCAACAAAGGAGTTAGATCGAGCATTAGTTGGCTCGACTACCAGCTGTGGCAGTGGGCTGACTTGAGCAGCCAGGTCAGATTTTAACTTCCGAGATTTGGCAGCTACAGATAGAAGTCGAGGAGTGAAACATGAAACTTGCCAGGCTGGGTGGAGGCAGAAAGGGTCAATGCAGCTAGCTTCAGAGCATGGACTGGACATCTTCTTTGCAGGTTCTGCAACTGGCGGAGATGATTGAACTAGAATTGGATTAACAACACACCTAAGTGACAAGTCGAAATCTGAGAGCATGATGTGCCCATCTTCTCGGACCAGGACATTTTCAGGTTTCAAATCACGATAAACAACTCCAAGCATGTGCAAGTACTCTAGCGCAAGAAGAACTTCAGCAACATAAAACCTGCATACGTGATGGCTTCAATCAAGTTAAAATAACAAAATTCATATGAAAATTGTGAATTATCAACAGAGCAAACATCTTGTAATGTAATAAACTTATTCTAATTTATAGAATGGTTCACCCCTTTATTATGACCAGTTAGGCCAACAATATCTATCCATCCTCCTTTTCCCTGAGATAAAGGCCGTAACTATCACTTTTCACTACATTAACATAAATAGCACTCGCACTCAAACAGATAGCACATACTATGAATAGAAGAGCTACAAATATCCATAGCAAACAATCACATTAAAACAGATAGCAGCCAGAAAAACAAAAGGGCAATTATAGAGCAAGACAGATTAGCATTTCATAAGAATCCAATTACTAGCAAGATTTATTCTCAAAATGTCTAATCCTGGCAAATGAAACCACTTCAAAAGATATCATGTACCTTGTTGCTTGCTCAGAGAAACTCCTGCCAGGTTGCTTCTGCCGCAGCAGATGCAGATCTCCACCTGGACAATACTCCATAACCAAGCAAGAGAACCTCTCAGATACAAAATGTGCATATAATGTGGGGAGAAAAGGGTGATCCAGCATCTGCAGAATCTCTCTTTCAGTTTCAGCCCTAGACATCTTCTTTCTGCTTGCCAAAAATTCATTGTCCATCACTTTCAAAGCAAATAGACAATTTGTACTTATTAGCTCAGCAAGATAAACAGACCCAATATCCCCACAACCAAGCTTCTTGATTAGCTTGAAGTGCTTCAAACCTAGACCTCCATGCTGTCCCTGAACATGTCGAATGGCTTCCCACCTCAAGTCCCTAGACATATGAGGCCTATTACCACATCGACTAGACCCACTTAGATTGCTATCTTCACTAATGCTTGTGCTACTACTATAATCACCAATGCTACTTTTTGAACTTTGGGAGAACTCCCCTTTTTCTCTTGATCTTGATCTTTCATCAACTTTTATCAGTATAGATTTAGTTCTGTTATCCGAATTGACTAAATGCAGTTTGCCTGAACTTGTGTCCTCATTACCTGAATTGCACTCAATACTTTCATTCCTAGCACTGGATGCTGGACAGGCTTTCGCACTTTCTTCACTTCTAATCTCTGGAGCATACTCACAATTGTCTGAATTCCTTGTGCTAGGATCCAGATCATTATTGACCTTACTACTTGTGCTAGGATCCAGATTATTATTGACCTTACTACTACATGGAATGGAACCGCTGGAGACAGGAGCTGAAGCCTGCTTTACTTTCTTCTTAACGAAGCTCTTGCTCCTGAAGATTGGCTTGATAAATCTTGGACTATTACATGAAAGATTGTTAATCACACCACCGGTACTGCAGCTAGGAGGTATATAAGTTGTACGTAAGCCGTTTTTCTGCTCCTCTGGCACTGGAGGTTTTCCCAAAACTTTTGAGGCTGAATTTTTTTCTTCAAGCTTTGATAGTTTCTCACTAGCATGACAGGTAGATGAAGAATCTGTCTTCAATATTCCACCACCAGACCCTGTATGCAAAGGAACAACTCGACCTTGTAAAGCATGAAAACTTTGAAACGATAACTTTGTCTTTTCCATTTGCAAGGATTCACACATCGAATCAATGGAATTTGATGTAATTCTTTCCGGCACAAGGGATATTTCTACCAAATTACCATTACCTGGATCCAAGGGGAGGCTAGATCCATTTTCCTCAACTACAACTGCCCTGTACAACCTTTTAATAGTTCCTGCTTCTGAAGCCCCTGATGAACTCGATGGTCTTGATAATTGCTTCATAGCAGCCACCTTCTCTGATGCCTGAGAGATGCATAAACCCCTTAATGCCTGCTTCAAACTCACAGGCTCAGAAATTCCAATTCCTGACATTTGTGGTGAACCAACTCTGATTGGTCTTTTCATTGCTTTCTTCCGTAAGCTGTCTTTATTGATTTCATAGGATAGACCAAAAGCCTTAGATGAAGTCCTAATATCAATTGCTTCAAAAAGACGATTAATGTCATCCTCGATAGAATACCTATTTCCTGATTGTACAGCAGAAAACTTTCTAGCTTTCTCATCCATTTTTGAATCAAAGTCTTCAGTCGACTCAACAATTTCAGAAGTACTGGGCAAGGAATCCATCTCTACCCACTCAAATGCTAGAAGGAACTGATATCTCTGGAAGATCACATCTACCCAATTTCCGGTGAACCATTTCTAAGGTAAAGTAGTACAGAAATCAGAAAAAACACCACATATCCTTTGAAAATCTCTTCAATCATACTGATTTGTTGTTTGAATTGCCTGTAATCCACTTACTGACTCGAAAATCACTGATTCAGATCCTGCCACAATCTACATGCTTCAGATACATACAAGCAAAGTAACCTAATGAGAACTACTCATCAATAACATAATAAAGGCAAAACATATAACACTTACAATCTTCATAAAATTTCATGAAGGATTTGTAAACTTGTTCCACTTGGACTTGAAAGCTGAAACCTCGTTAAGGGCACAGCAGAAGTTATCAATGTGTTTGTTTTTTTTCCCTACAATTACGAATTTCAATGGTTTTGACAAAACAGTGAATTTCATTTCTAAAAATACTATGCACCCCTCCCTTGGTCTCCTTAGAACTCTCATGACTACTTCCTATCGTTTGCAAGCCTCAATAATAATCGCACAATCACCACGTCTAACATCTGGACATTTAGATAGGTACAAAATAAATTAATAATAATCAATAAAATACCCGGTACAGTAATTCCTTCTCTTTTAATTGGCAATAGTAAAGCAGACTGAATGATTAAAGTCAAGGACAGGAACAGATTTTCCAGATCTTTGAGGTTATGAAATGATACTAAAAGAAAAAACAAGCAACAAGATTACAAACAAAGGGCCGTTATTTCAAAGTTCAAACCAGCAAAGCATGTTATAACGTTAAATCAAACATCCTTGTCTACTAACTTAGTATCTCTTATTGCCTGAGCCGATTTGCATTATTTGTCATTAAAATAAATATTGGACAATAATTTATTTATTTTTTGAAAATAAAATAAAACTTCTCGCTTCAAATTTGAATATAGCGAGCCACCGTTTCAGCAATGACAAAAAAAACAGAAATCATTCAAGCAATTCGAAAAAGAAGAAATTGTTAAAAATATATGAAAGAAATAACAAAGAAGTATAAAACTTTAACGTGCGAAGGCCATAAATTGATAGAGAGTCAAAAGAAATGATCTAAAACAGAGCCATAAATTCTGTTTTACCTGAACCAAGATGAAGCTATGAATCAAAGCGAGAGGGCATGGATGAGCAATGGCAGCAGAGAAAGAAGTCGCGGAGTTGAAGATAGGAAAAAGGTAAAGGTTGAGAAAGACACAGAGAGGTAGGTGTTACTGTTAGGGTTAGCGCACGAGATAGAGAAGTGGGAGAGTGAATGAAGAAAGAGAAAAAAAAAAAAAAAGGTAGAAAAGAAAATCACGAGAAGTGTCACTCAATCGTCTACTTCTTTCTTTCTTGCTTTCTCTCTCACCGCAACTGTTTGTTTCTCTGCAATGGCGGAAAAACTAGGATGACTCTATTACTCTGTATTCCATCTGAATTTTATTTTAATTTTCCTTTTTTGTTTTTTTTTTTTTAGCCATTAGAGCACACTATGCTAGCGGGTTGCTATTGTCTACATCGTTCCTATGCTATTCTCCCTTCTTTTTCTTCTTTGAATGTTGTTTTAAGAAATTTTTATTTATCGTCTGATGTCGGAAAACCGCTGCCAGCAAAGCAATTGTAAAGCAGTTCGAAGTTCTAATATTAGAATTTATTAAAATTTTATAAAACTAAAAAAATAATACTTGTAATGTTGCAGTTTTTTGTATTTTATATTAACAATAAATAATAAATATGTAAAATACAATATTATAGATATAAATATACATTTTATAAATATAAATGTAGATTATATATATTTTATTTTAATAGTTTATTATCATATAGTTTAAAAAGAAATAAATGATGTAAGTATATTGTAATTACCATCAAACTTATATACGTATTTTCTCTATCTATATATATATATATATATATATATATATATATATATATTAACTTTTCATTAACGTATTTTGCATGTGATTATTGGATATTGAACTCATCATTAGTTTTTATTTATTTTTTATTAATTTATTCTTATTATGATATTTTATTCATAGTGAATTATAAAAGTACATGTTTATTTCAAATTATATCAAATTACTAATTTATTTATTAGTAAGAGTAATATATAAAATAAATGTATTGAATACTTTACTATCATTTTACTATTCTTCCATATTTTCAATCATCCACATGCTATATGCATTGTTGACCTTATGGTGATTGATTTCTATTTTGATATTGACAATCAAATTAAATATTACTAATAACTTCATCTAGTGTTGTTTTGATAGTTTACAAAATTTCAAGTTAATTGGATTTGATTTGCTTAGTGAGCAAATCGGTCAAATGTTGAAAGACAATTTCCCCCTTGGAAAATGCAGTTTTCCTCTCGAAAAAGTTATATTCCCCCTATGGAAAATGTTCCCCCTCGGGAAAAATGTTTCCCCCCTCGAGAAGTGCTTGATTCCAGCATTCCAAACTTCTAGTCAAAAGTTTCAAAAAGTTGTCTCAGCTGGGAAATATGGTTTTTTGACCGGAAAATTCTTGTCCCGATCAAGAAATTTGATTGAAACTAGCTATTAAAGAGCTGTTGAAGAAAATGACAAATCCAAAGTTGCCACGTGCAAGGCTCCAACGGATATATGAATTTTCAGACCGGAAAACTGTCTTTGTTAAACAACTTTTGAACATTAGAAATAATTTTGGCACCATATATAACGGCTAATTGGAAAATAAACATTATAAATAGACATTCAAAAGACATTATAATACAAGAGCTTAATTTTAAGTGTGCAAAAACTATTGCAATTTTATTTCTTATCTATATTGTAAGAAAGGTTTAAGTGTTAACTTTAAACACTTGTGTATAGATTGTAAGAGTGATCATAGTGAGAAAAACTTTTATTTGGATTGTGTGCGAGCCTATTCAAAACACAAGGAATTGGTTATCATATGAGCCATTAAAATACAAGAGATTTGAGTTTGGTGTGAGCCTTGAGGAAATATTTAGTTGTGGGTGAGCTGAGAAAACTCTCTAGTCGTAAGTTACTAGGAAACTCTTTTGTAATCTCAAATTGAGATAGTAGAACTTTCAATTGCGGTTGGAAATAAAACTAGAGTTTGTTAACACTCAAACCTCTAAATATTCTTGTGTGCAATCTTCTCTCACTCCTTTACTTTCTATATTTTATTTACATATTACTCAAACACTCAAAAAAATCTATTAAGCTGAAAATTTCTATTTTTCACCAATTCAACCCCCCCTTCTTGGTGCACCATCTTTCCAACACACATAGTTTTTAATAGTTAGATTCATCATTATTAAATAATAATAATAATCTTGTCTAGCAAATTAATTTTAGTTACTTTTAATTATCATATAATTAAGTCATATTTAATTTAAATACTAATGATTGTTAATTATATTTGATTCTTATATCAAACTATATGTAATTACACCAAATTATTTTGCCCATTATGGTTATTAATTTATTTACTATATAAAAATTATCTTGTCCATTATATTTTTTTCTTATATTCCTAATATTTTTTATTAATTTTTTTTAATATTAGTTATCTGTTTTTTATATATAAAATATTGAATTATTAATACAATCAGGTTGGTAAATTTATCTGTCTCTCCTATTTTCACTTTTTATATGTAGTATGATATAATGATTATGACTATCCAAGTTATAAACACTTTGAAAGCCTCACATCTCAAATGGAATTAGCAATTTCTGCCAAAAATAAAAAAAATGAGTGAAGGAGGAAGTAGAAATAAAAGCACTTGCAAACATATGGCCGCTGCAAATGGTACACCTGTGTTTGTCCTTCTAACCTTGCTTGTAAGATTAGAATTGCTCTAGGTTATTTAACATAGTCTATAGATTCATCAATTAAAAAAAAAAAAGCACATGGATTTCAGAAAAGGTTAAAATTTTGTATTTGCCTACCCCTTTTGGTTTTGCCTCCCATCTTTCTACTTCTTTACATATAAAACAACCAACTACTTTAACACACCCTATATAATATTCGACCACATTATAAATTATCAAAATATTGGAATAAATAAAAGATGATTTAAGAAAGAATACTGAAAAAAGCCCTAAAATAATTTACAGCATTGACTATTCATATTCTTTTTTAGTCTAGTCTCCAATACAATAGCAAAGAAGTAGCGTTAGTTAAAATGAATTATACCATTTAAAATCTTGAAATAAGGAATAATTGGCAAACAAAAAGGAAGCCAACTACCTAATAAATATTTCACCTAAAAGCTATATTGTGTAGGCATTTAAGAGTATAATGCGGTTCAACTGCTCTAACCCCTAGTTTGCCTGTAAAAGATTATTATATAACTCTGCCTCGCAATGTGGCATATAAAATAGTGTCAAATTTGTAACACATATATGCTCATGCTCATTTATGGATAGAATAGAACAATCTAAAGCTTATAAAACTCAAGATTCTGTTGAAGAAAAAATTGGATAAAAAACTTCAACGTCCCTAATCTAATCGAATTCTCTCTTCATTAAGATTGCAACACTCAACTAAATTCAAGGAGTTTCATATGATTCAATGATGCAAGTACCATATATTACCATCCGCATATTCAACATTGGACTCGTCAATAATTTTTTTTATTTTTTTATTAATTTATTTCATTTTATTATGATATTTTATTCATAATGAATTATAGAATGAATGTTTATCTCAATTCCATCAAATTACTAATTTATCAATTATTAAGAATTATATATAAAATAGAGGTAATATGTACTTTATGATCATTTTAAATATATATATTTATTAAATCATGATCGTTAATAGTCAATAGTCACCGCTAAATAAAAGTACTTTAATTTTAGACCTATATGTGAAAATAATTAATCAATTATTATCATTCATTTATTTAATATAAAAAATAATATTATTTCTTTTTAATATAAGTTATCTATTTTTTATACATAAAATATAGTTATGTAATTCTAATAGAATTGGACTTCTAATTATAATTTATTAAAAAAAATGCTAGCCAACAATAAGGATAGGTTATGCTTATTCATTGTGGTCAAATTCTAAATAATATAATCCAACTGAGTCCTTTTTATATAAAATTATAATAAAATTAGACTTATAATTGATAAATTATTAATACTTTTCACTAATAAATTAAATTATTAAGATTTCAAATTTTTTCCTATGATTTTTTTTGTTGTTGCTTATTTGTGGATTCTTATATCTTTTAGCTAGTTCAGATGATTTTAAAGATACTTTGTGCATTCTTGTCATTCTTGTTCGAGGTCTTTGTGGTTTAATGATTCTGTGCTTTACCAATTTTTTTATTAAATTATTTTCTTTCTTTTTAGTATTAATTATCTATTTTTTATATATAAAATATAATTGTCTAGTCCTAATAGAATTAAATTTCTAATTAATGAATTATTAATACTATTCACTAATAAATTAAATTATTAAATTAATACAATCAGATTGGTTTTTAGTAAATTTATCTATATATATATATATATATAATATTAGCTTTTTTATTATTGATGTTAATCAAATTAAAATAAATATACTAATGAGGGAGAAAAAAAAAGAAAACAAAATATATAAGAAACAAAATATATATTTTATATTCCATTAGCCAAACGTAAGTTAAATCTCTTATGATACACAAAATTATGTAGCGAAATCATATGTAGTATAGATTTAATTAATTTTTTCAATACTAAATAGCCAAGTAAAGTTTTGCGAATGAAATTTCTCGAGAGGAAAGAAATGTTATATCAGCTAATTTTGGCATTGATTCACGTGAACTCTAACATTAAGTCTGATAAATGAGATGATATGTCTAAATTCATACAAAAAATAATTATTATAAAATATAATTTAGTTGAGGGTAAATTAAATTAAGGTAAAAGTTTTTGAGTGAAATTAAGGTAAGATAATGAGATTGAAAATAAGATTAGAAAAAATAAAAATTAATTTATGGACTAAATTGAAAGAGCGAAAACTATGGGAGTCAAAAGAAAAATAAAAAACGACTAAATTGTAAAAAGTGGGAAACATGAGAGTTAAAAAAAAAGATTAAATTGCAAAGAGTAAAAAGTATGAGTAAAAGAAAAAATAAAAGAGGACCAAATTGTAAAAAATGGGAAGTATGAGAGTTTAAATAAATTGCAAAGAGTAAAAAGTATGAGTCGAAGAAAAAATAAATGAGGACCAAATTGTAAAAAAATGGGAAGTATGGGAGTTAAAAGAAAAAAATAAAAAAAGAGGACTAAATTGCAAAGCGTGAAAAGTACGAGAGTCAAAAAATAAAAAAGTGGAAAGAATGAGAGTTAAAAGAAAAAAAAATTTAAAAAAGTGAGTTATTTTTATTGGAATAGTAACACCATGGATAATTTTAGTTGAAGGTAAATTGAATTAAATTAAAAATTTTTGAGTGAAATTAAAGGAACATAATGAGGTTGGAAATAATATTAGAAAAGAATAAAAATTAATTTTTGGACTAAATTGCAATGATTGAAAAGTATGAGAGTTGAAGAAAAAATAAAAAGAGGACTAAATTGTAAAAAGCCAAAAGTATGGAAGTTTAAAAAAAAGGACTAAATTGTGAAGAATGAAAAGTTTATGAGTAAAAAAAATTAAAAAAAAGACCAAATTGTAAAAAGTGAAAGTATGAGAGTTAAAAGAAAAAGATTAAATTGCAAAGAGTGAAAAGTATGAGTCAAAAATAAGAAAAGGACTCAATTGTAAAAGTAAAAAATATAGGAGTTAAAAAAGTGTAAGTTACTATTTCTGGAACAATAACACCACCAACAATTTTAGTACGTATAATAATTTTTATAGCTTATAAAATTAAAAGTTAAATTATATAATTAATTAATTTATTTTTTAATAGTTAGATATAGGAATAAAAAAAAATTTAAATGGTAGCAAATTTTTTCTCCTTATTGCATACGACAGTGTCAATATCTTAGAGTTTTTGCGCTGAGTCTTTGTGAGAGAAGAATGCTCATTTCTTCGTGACTTTTTCCATCAAATTGAGTGGGATTGTTGTTGTTAAGAGTGAGGGTTCTTGGATGTCAAAGGAGTCCGAAGATATAGCTTGAATATGTTAAAAACTTAACAACTATGAGTTGGGGCGGAGGATATTATTTGAGTAAATGTAGGGGAGAAGGCTCACATTCAGAATAGGTTGAAGCAGTGTCTCGTCTATAAGGTATGCACCACTAAATCAGTCAATAGAAAAGCTTCCAGAAAATTTTCTACAATTGATGGTGTGAAAATAAAATAAGTAGGAAGAAATATATTGCTTTTTAAATTCAAAATCATATAGACAAACAAAGAAAAATGAGTGGAGGAGGTCCATGAAATTTTGACAACTCACTACTAGTATTTTTTTGAAGTTCTTGAAGAATAGAAAGTTACAAAGTTTGATTCTGCTAAAGTTAGATTTTTTGTTCAATTGTATAACTTACCGGTCGACATCATGATAGAGACAATGACTTTGGAGTTGAGTAGAGTGGGTAAAGTGATTAAAGTTGATAAATCTACATCTAGGCAATGTATGGGACGCTTCTTAAAGGTGTGAATCAATATGGATATTAGGAAACCAATTTGAAGAAACTTGATGCTAAAGATGGGAAACTCTAATAAACATATTCTCATAATCTTAACTTATAAGAGATTACCAGATTTTGCTATAGATTTAGAATTATAGGTTATAGTCACCGAGATTGCAATTTGAATATAGAGAATTTTATTATGTTAAAGAAGTGTGCTTATGGGGCGTGGTTGAAAGTTTCAGTTCCAAAGGGGAATAAAAAAAGATAAAGTTTTGCACAAGATAAATCTGATTAAAACTTCTCTAGAAATACAACATATATGTAATTCGGTTTCTTTAAATAAAGAATGGGAGATGGTTAATAGTCTTGTAGGAGAGGGAGATAGAGAAGATGTGGGAAATGACGATAATGAAGGTAATAGTAAAAGCTCAAGAAGAAAAAAAGAGGTACAAAGGGGTTTCGAGTGGGGATAAAAGTTATCCTATTTCTACAAGTTTAGGAAGAGAGAAAGAAAGTGACACAATAGGGATATCTGGAGGAGGAAAGAGTGATGACCAATTGGTGGAGACCATAAATCACAATATTTCAAATAAGTTGGCATATTAATCCTAATGAAATAAGGAGGTTTGATGAGATAAATAGATAAGAAAAAACAAAAGAGACTCAGACAAGTGGACTAAGGAAATGGAAAAGAAAAGTTAGAAAAGGAAAAATGACCTACTTTATTCTTAATCAGTCTGCAAAAGAAATTATTAGCTAGCTCATTAGGTTAGTCAGTAGTAGAGCATGGTAAACGACTTTTTTGGTGAAGTGGAAAGGGATGAAGAACTAATTGGAGGATGCATAAACATTCAGAAAACTGAAAATTTGAAATTTGATTCAATGGCATAAGTTACAGAGCAACCCTACTGACATCAATGAGTTGCATATGTTTGAATGCTTAGGGACTTGGGAACCCTTGAGCATTAAGAGAGCTTAAAAGATTGATTTATGAAAATGATTCCAATTTAATTTTTATTTGAGTCTAAGTTATCGTTTATACAATGTAGGAAGTTTGAGTTTTCTTTGGGTTTTTCTAATCAGTTTATGGAAGCAACCTTTTGAGGTTTCTATCAAATTCTGCTCTATGGGACATACTGACTCATTATTACGTGGAACAATAAAACATGACGATTCACTGGGATTTATGGTTAAAGTGAAGCTTTTCTGAGATATATGACATGAGATCTGCTTAAGAGATTGTATCGAATGATGGAGTTGAATTCTCTTCCTTGGTTAGTAGGGGGTGATTTCAATGAAATCTTATCAAACACTGAAAAAAGAGGTGGTCGATCGAGATGCTTAAATAGGATGTCAAAATTTAGGGAGTATTTGGAATATTGCTTTTTGAGAGAATTAAGAAGTTGGGAGTCACATGTTCACTTGGATGAATAGGCATCAAAACTCTGAATCAATTCAATATTGGCTTAACAAGTTCAAAGTTTTTCCAATTAAGGGGTTTGAGGTGCTAGACTTTTATGGTTCAGATCATCGGGCTTTAAAATTAATGATGACAATCACACAGAGCTTTAGTATTGACAGTAGTCGCAGACCTAAAGGTAATATGTTTATATTCGAATCCTTATAGACAATGGATGAATAATGTGAAGCAGTGATTAAAAAGGCTTGGCAGAATTCAAGTGGTGAGGGTATCTTAAATATCTTAGAAAAATTAAGAGTTTGTGAGAGGAATCTAAAAGATTGGAGTTAGATTATGCATAAACATCTTCCTTCTAGAATTAAAGGGTTAAGAGTAGAGATTGTAAAACTAATGGGTGATGATGCTTTAGAAGAATCATTAAGGCGGATTAATATTTTAGAAAAGGAGCTGGAGGTTTTATTAAGAAAGGACGAAATATGTTGGCTATAATGAACTAGGATGGATTAAATGTGATATAGAGATAAAATTATAAAATGTTCAAAGCAGCATATGCTAAAAGGAAAAACAATAGGATTAAGGGCTTGCTCAATGAGAATGGTGATTGGGTTACTTCCAGGGCGGCATCCTTTGTATCATTTTTAAATATTTTGCTGATCAATTTTGTTTTACTCATCCTTGTCTTAAGTCTTGTGATAAGGTTTTGAATGTAATCAAACCGATAATAATTGATGATATGAATTAAAAGTTCTTGGCCCCTTTTACTTTGGATGAATTTAGAAAGGCAATATTTGACATGGCTCAGATAAAGCACAAAGACCAAACATAATGTAGCCTTATTTATTAGAAATATTGGCATGGCATTGTTGAATAGAACACAAAGGAATGCTTATAGATTTTGAATTAAGGGAGGGATTTATTGAATTGGAACAAAATTTTGCTCACTCTTGTACCAAAAGTCAAGCAACCTAAGACTATACAATAGTTACGTCCTGTTAGCTTTTGTAATGTAATGTATAAAATTATATATAAAGCTCTAGTTAATAGAATGAGATTGGTTTTGAATGTTGTAATTGATGAGACTCAATGTGATTTTATGCCTGGCCGCTTGATAACTGATAATGTAATGATTCATTTTTGAATGTGTTCATTGAATTAAAAATGTGAAAAATATAAAAGGATTTTTTGCCCTTAAATTAGACATGAGAAAGCTTATGATTGGGTGGAATAAGAGTTTGTGGAAAAAGTCATATGCCTAAAATGGGTTTTTATGGTAAATGGGTGAACTTAATAAAATATTCATTTTTTAACAAATGGGTGCATAGGTGACAAGGTTATTCTATTCCTACTAGGGAGCTGAGGCAAGGTGATCCACTTCCCCCATATTGGTTCTTAATTTGTACATAAAGCTTATCTTTTATATATATTATTTGGGTTCCTTCCAAGGGTACAAATTGCTAGAAAATTTTCCATCTATTACACATTTAGTATTTGGTGATGACATTCTATATTTGGATTGGTGTCTAGAAATGAGTGTGAAATTCTTAAAAAAAGTTTTTTGAGAGACTATGAGACTATATCAGGACATGTAATTAATTTTGT
>CATIWF010163367.1:0-14151 GCA_949630135.1 Balakata baccata
ACTATTTCTTTATGTTTACTTTAAGTCATCATGGCCATGATGCGAAGTTGTTTACAAGAACAAATTTTAAATCCCTCATGCATTGTAATATTTCTCTATATAATAAGGAAGGGTCTCCTAATTATATGGTGGGGTATTACACTAAAAGAAAGAGTTTTAACTCTTCAAAATCATAGCTTGACTAAAGAACTAACCCATATGAAATGGGTCTCCACCAAGCACAAAAATGGTAGAAAACAAGAGAAAAGAAGAAGACAAGATGATTTTTTAGCTTCACTTACTTCTTCCTTTACCAAAGACAATGTAGGTTTGAGTGTTTAGCTTCTTCCTTTCTTCTTTCTCTAAGAAAATGACTTCTTTAGCTCCAACAACTTCCTCTTTCTTCTTTTCTAAAGGGTTTTAGGCTATATAAGTGATTTTTCCTTTAGTTTTTAGTGATTTTGGCTTCTTTTGAGTGAAAGAACGTAGAAAAATGGAGGGGTGAAGAGGGAGCACGAATTTGGGTGGAAAAGTTAGGGTTTGGGGCTGATGTTAATGAGGAAGAAGAAGGGTTTTTATACTTTGGTAAATATGTCACTTAGGTCCCTCCTTGTTTTTGCCAAATATCCATTTAAAACCTTGGCTTTTACTTCTTTCTTATAACTTTTCTCAACTTTATATTTGTTTTAATTAAATCACCCACAGCAAAAATAAAATCTTTTATAAATCTTTAAACCTCAATTTTAGACTCTAATAATACTAATTGCGGCAATTAAACATATTAATTATCTGAACCTAAATTACGGGCATTACACTACATGACTAATTATGATAATTATGAGCTGGATTACCAAGCATAGATAGCCCGGTATAAGGCAATAGCACCTCTACAACTTCCTATAAAAGGACAATCGACACCTCAAGTCAAAGAATTTCGAGTAATAAAAGATATATATTTTGACCATGATAATAACTGTTAATGTCGAGTATTACTTGTGCAGTTATTATCAGACATCATTGTTTGGTACCATTAACTATTTAAGAGCCCACTGGTTTATCCAGATATCACTAGAATGAGATTCATTCTCAAAATAAACTATGTGATAATATAGAGGCTCAATGAATGCTCAATTCACTGTCTTTTTTCGGTTTTGAACATTTTTAAGATTATCTTTTATCATAGATATTTATCTCATGATTGTCAACAACTTGATAATAAATTTTATGTGGAAAATCAATTGGTTATATATTTCATTATATAATGTAACTATTGCATTCATAATTTAATCAACAACTTAAATATTTTATTTATTATGAATGTGAAATATACATATGTCTATTGTAGTATATTATTTAATATATATAAAAAAGTGGATACATTAGCGCATACACACTATTGATAACAAACTCTCATTTGCACTAATGTCATTCATTCCAGTATCTAAGACTTATCTTTTGGAGATGGTGGTCTAACTATGCTTGTGTCATAGGCTTCGTGAATGGATAAGCTGCATTATTAGCTGATAGAACTTTCTGCATCAAGATATCACCTCGCCCAACTATTTTTCTAATTAAATGATAACGCTGAAGCACATGTTTGAAGTTCTTGTGAGACCTTAGTTCCTTAGATTGTGTTATTGCCCCATTGTTGTTATAATACAAAGGAATGAGACTATGAATAAATGGAACCACATCTAAATCCATTAGGAAGTTCTTCAACCATATGGCTTCTTTAGCAGCATTTGAGGCTACAATGTATTTAGTCTCTGTTGTAGAATCAACAGTGGCTGTTTGCTTGGAACTTTTCCATACTACAGTTATACCATTCAGGGTGAATACATGCCCTGATGTGGACTTTAATTCATACTTATCTTATTGAAAATCAGAATCTGTGTATCCAATGATACTCATATCGTCTCCTTTATAAATAAAGAATAGATTTTTAGTCTTTTTCAAATACTTAAAGATTACCCTGACTGTTGTCAAGTGTCTTTCATTTGGATCAAACTGATACCTACTAATCAAGTTAACAGTAAAGACTATGTCTAGTCTAGTACACAACATACCAATTAGACTGCCTATTGCTGAAGCATATAATATGTCAGTCATTCGTTCTCTCTCTTCAGGAGTTTTGGAACTCATCTCCTTAGAGAGATGCACTCCCTGCCTCACAGGTATCAATTCTATTTTGAAATTCTCTATCCTAAATCTTTTTAGGATCTTTTCCAAAATAGATCGCTTAGGACAATCCTAACATTCTCTTAACTCTATCTTTATACAGCTTAATACTAAAAATATAGACTATTTCACCAAATCTTTCATAGAGAATGTGGATGATAACCAGACCTTTATGTCAGTTAGAAAACTAACAACATTACTCATGATTAGAATATCAATAATATACAAGATTATGAAAGCAATCTTGCTCCCATTAACTTTCTTGTATACACAAGTCTCATTAGAATTTTGAATAAAGTCACAACTCTTTATGGCTTTATCAAAATGCTTGCTCCAGCTCCTTGAAGCTTGCTTAAGATCATAAATAAATCTCTTAAGCTTACACACTTTGGAACTATCTTTAGAATCAATTCCTTTAGGTTGTACCATATAAATTTCATCTTCAAGAAATCCACTAAGAAAGGCAGTCTTGACATCTATTTGTCATATCTCATAATCATAGTGTGCTGTAATAGCTAAGAGTATTTGAATACTTTTAAACATGGGTACGAGAGAGAATGTTTCTTCATAGTCAATTCCTCCCCGTTGGCGATACCCCTTCGCTACAAGTCTAGCTTTATAAGTATCAGTATTCCCTTTAGAATCTAGTTTTCACTTATAAACTCATTTACAACCTATTGAAACTATTCTTTCAGGTGGATCTACAAGTTCCCAAACTTGATTCTGGTACATGGAATCTATCTCAGCCTACATTGTTTCTTACCACTTAAGAGCATCAATGTCAGTAATTGTCTTATCATAAGTGATAAGATCTTTCGGTTGATTATTACTGTAAAAAATGAACAACTCTGAATCATATTCAATAGTAATCCATACCATCTAGGAGCTGCAAAAAATGAACAACTCTGAATCATGTTCAACAGTAAATTTATACCATTTAGAAGGGCGTGAAGCTCTTTCAGACCCCCTAGGAGCTGAAGTGATATCATTTGTCAAGTTAGACTTAATTGGTTTATCAATCTCCATTGGTTCATCCATTTGGATTTATTTTTCAGATGACTCTTCATTCAAAACAATATGTCTACCTTCGCCTTCTTCTTTAAGAAACTCCTTCTCAAGAAAAATGACATCTCTACTCACAACAAAAATTTGTTCATCAAGTAGATAGAAATAATATCCCAAATTATTTCTAACAGAAGCATATTAAAATTTTACTTTTTAATATAGACTGGATAACCACATATCTTGAAATGAGATAATGTAGGAGTTTTACTTGTTCATATCTCATATGAAGTGGTATTCACATATTTAAAAGAAAAATCTGTTAAGAATGTATAATGCTATTTCCATAGCATATCTCCAAAAAGAGATAAGCAAGTAAATATAACTCATCATACTCTGTACCATTTCTAACAGTGTGCTATTTCTCCTTTCACTCACACCATTTAGTTGAGGTGTGCCAAGCGGAGTGAATTGTATGACAATTCCATATTCTTTGAGGTAATCATCAAAATTAGTACTTGAATATTCATCATCTCGATCCAATCAAAGTACTTTAATATTCTTTCCTAATTTATATTCTTTAAACTTTTCAAATATTTTATATTTATATTTCAATAAATACAAATACATATATCTAGACTTATCATCTATAAAAGTAATGAAGAATTGATAACCTTCTTAGGCTATTTTCTTAAATAGTCCACAAATATTAGTATGAATTAATTCAATAAAGTTCTCAATATGTATAATTTGACCAGCAAATACAGCTCTAGTCATTGCATACATGACTCACAAATAAAATCATTAGACTGAGAACCTAAACCTTTTAGAATTCTCATATCTACCAACTTGTGGATCCTTATATTAGAAGTATGACCAAGTATTAAGTGTCATACACATGTCATACTTGAATTATCATATTTATTTTGATTAGAATTGTCATTTATATTTCTCAATAATAACTCTTTGTTATTTATCTTACTAGACTTATCATAATATAAATAATATAAGCTATGATGTTTAGTTACAATGCCAATAAGATTATCATTAAAATAAATGTAACATACATCTTTGCAAAATAAGAATTCATAATTGTTATTTGTCAAAGCTGATGTAGAAATAATGTTTTTATAGGCATTAGGAATATACAAAATATATGATAATAAGATTACATGATGGTTTGACAAAATAGATATATCTCCTATTTGCTCGGCTACAACTTTTACTCTATAATCAAGAGTGAGTTTTATCTCCCTATCATATAACAACTTTCTATACCTTAGATCCTATACTAATGAACAAATATGAGTAGTTGCTCTTATGTGTAAGACCCAGACATATGATGAGTTAAAAGAACGTTCATAATTTAAATCAATATTTAAATTTAACGGATGAGAAATACCTGAAGAACTAGTAATCTTTTTGCCCTTGGTTTTCACTAGACTACTTAAATAAACTAAGCAATTTCTCTTCCAATGACCATTCTCCTGACAATGGAAATATATTCCCTTGTTAACCTTTGGTTTATGCTGGCTCGAAGCTAGAGCTTTTCCCTTTTCCTTACCCTTTTTGAGACACAAAGAAGAGGGAGTGAACTCTTTCCTGCAATGGCCTTTTTCTTCTTCCTCTTCTTTAGGTGAGAAGAAGAAGCTGCCACCAATACTTCTGCTTCTTTATTTTGGGGATTAACCATAGTATTTTGGTGATAAACCAAATTTTATTGCAGCTTTTGCAAAGTGCATTCCACTTTGTTCAAATGAAAGTTAGAAATGAAACTTCTATAAGAATGTGGAAGTGATGCTAGGATATGGTCTATCTTAAGCTCCGTATCCATGAAGGAATTGAGATCTTCAAGGAAATGCATAAACCTTATCATTTCACTAACATTCTGGCCTTTCTTCATTTTCATTTTGAGTAGCTTATTGGAATAATTAAAATGGGTAATCATACTAGACTCACCATAACTTTCCTTCACTAGCTCCAAAATTTCATCACAAGCTTGTATCTTTTCATATTGCTCTTGTAGCTTATTTTCTATAAAAGTAAGCATATAACACTTTGTTTGGGTGTTCTTATCAACTCAATCCTTGTAATGTTGTTTTTCAGCCTCAATTGCATCAGAGACATGCGCTGTAGTTTTTGGCTTACTAACAACATCCCACAAGCCCTGCTAGAGAAGCACCAACTTAAGTTTCCTCAATCAGTCCATATAATTAGGCCCGGTTAACCTATTATAGTCCAAAAGTGATTGGAGTGGTGATGGTGTAGCTATATTATTAGAGAAAAATAACTGTAGAAAGAATAAAATATATCAGTTTAATTATATATTAATGGTCAAAACAATTAGCCAAAATGATTTAAACATATAATCATAATGGTTTCTCCTACTAATTTGGCTCATTCTACAGTTCCCTCATATAAAATAGAAGTTCCATTGGGGTGAACTTCTAGTGGATAAATTGTATCTCAATAATACTCTAATTAATATTCTTCAACTTCTCATAATAGTATTTTTAGAATATTAATATATTAATGAGATAACAACTCTCTGTCAAATACAATAATTGTAAACCCAATTTATTTTCTTTTTAATCGACTCCTAATACACTAACCATCAGTTTCATAAAATGACATTCTTGGACTAACATATTAGAGGAATCCTACCTATGAGATAAGTATAACAAATGGACTCAATTTAATACAACTCAATTTCACAAAATGGCATTCTTGCAATACTAGATGTCTATCCATTTTATAAGTCAAATACATTATTTAACCTTATCATTAATAGATGACAACTTGCATATTAATGCTCTCATTAAGTGCCTCAATGTAGACATCTTATATATTTATTGGATTCATTATATTTGAGAAGATTACTTAGTCTTTTGTCCTAATTTTAAGGTCTCACTTTTGACATTAATCAGATTAAAAATTTACTAGCATTTATAAAGTAGTAAATTCATTTTTGAATTATCACATAATTCAATTTCAAAGTTAATGTTTGCACATTAGTCTTTTTCATACCATATCTCATATGATTATTAACAGGTACTCACATCTATACTCGAATGGTTATAAATTTATAAACATACATATGATATTAGATTAAATAAAATGCATATTATCTGTCTTTAGCATGCACTTTATGTTTCATAAACAATTATGAGCTTATTATATAATTATATTATATAATGTTTAAATTAAATTAATTTTAGCATCAATATATATATTGTGAGTATGCTTTTATACTCACCTCATCTGAAAATAGATTTTATGCATAAAAATTGAATTTTTGCATCTTGGAAAAATTAACCACATAAAAATTTATATATAATTTAAATCTCATTTTTATTATTATTATTATTATTATTATTATTATTATTATTTATAATCCAAAATTAACATTTAAAACTTACACTATTCAATCATTTACCACATATAATCATATCACATGTAATAAAAGAAATTAATAATGCAATTTACAATCATATTGCAATTGCTAGAAAAATTCTCACTCCAAAATGGAAAATGCAAAATATACTGCATCTTAATAAATTTTTCTTGTTTATCCTCCTCAAAATTTAGGGTTTCCTTGTTCTAAAGGAAAAATGTTACATTTTATCCTCCTGACATACCAAGGACTTTAATATAATGATAAAAATAAACTATAGATCTATTAATATTACAAACCAATATAAAAAAATAATATAACTCATTGCACCTTTGAAAACTCAAAACAAAAAGAGAAACAATATCATATAACATAACATATAGATCAAATCTAAAATAATAAGAAAATCATTTATAACCGAACCGAACCTACTAATATAAAGGAGAGTAATTTTGCTCAAAAAAATATGGGAAGGCTCTGATACCAATTATTAAAAGCGATTTTGAATTGAGAGGAGTTTTAAGTCTCGGTAAAAAATAGAGATTTCAAAAAATTTTAATTTGAGCGAAATATGCAATCACTCTTTGCATGTTAACTCTGAGTATTTATTCATAACTTTTACAAATCATATTTTGTAATATTTATGTATAATATCTGTTTGTCAATATTATCTCATGATTTTTAGAATAAAATGGAAAAGTAAAAGGTGAAGACAAATCTTTTAGAACTAAATTCACCAAATATACAAAATCAAGTAAAAAAGCCAAAAATTTGAGTTGTATTTGATGAAACTTTTTTGTTAGTACAAGATGTATGATTACTAAATTTCTCTTTTTGATGCTTTTTACCTCTTACTTTTTAAGAATAAGAGGAAATCACATTTCTCTCTTCTTCTCTCATCTTTTCTTCTTTCTTTTTCTTACCTTTCAAGAACAAGAGAAAACTTTATTTGCTTTTTTTTTTCTTCCTCCTTCTTCTTCCTTTACGTTTTTCTCTTCACCCTTATTTTTTTAAATAATTATTGGCCAGCAAAAGAAGGATAGTGGAAGAAGTAATTGTACATTAAATGCAATTCAAATAATGGTTTAGCAAGTGACAAATTGCATTAATGACACATTGCAAGTGGCAAAAAAATGAAAAATGATGGTGGAAGAAACAATGATATTAAATGCAATGTTGAATTACACACATAAAGGTAAAGATTAATAATATATTTCTAATAAATGTGTATTAATGCAACTTTATATATATCAATAATCCTAACCACCACAATTAATCAAAAAATTAATTTTCTCTTCTATTAATCATGGTAATTACTTTAATATGTCATTATAGTTAATTTAATTAAATTATGATAATAAATTATGATAATTTTAATTAACACTTTAATTAAAATTATATAGGAGAAATAGTTAAAATTAATCAATATTAATTTTAACTCAAATAATATAAGTGATCATTTCTAATTTAATTATCAATTAAATTAATTCTTACATCATAAATATTGACTAGTCAAATAATTTAATTTGTGTGTGACTTATAATGTCAATAATTTTATTAGAATGAAAATATAATATTATATCAGATACTATTTTCTAATTTCTCATATATCCGAACACATTATGTATCTTTCTTGAATTCTCCTTTTAATCATCAATAAAATCTTGAATATTAATTTAACATCTGGATCATAATATTGAGTTATCTCGTTATGATTCCGATAATGATTAGGGTCACAGTGTGTCAAAATCCTATTAGTCAATATACTAATAAGTGGTAATTTATATTATGATTAAAATAAGACTTATCATTATTAGTGTAACTAATAATATCGATCTTACATCGAATAAGTCATATTTCTCCTTACTAAGAATTTATTTTATCAAAATCAAAATATCAACACCATTATGATCTTGTCCTAGTGTTGTAGGTAATGAGTCCTACTATTGGTAATATCATGCTTCGCTACATGACTAACTGTAGTGACTATGAGCTGAATTACCAAGCGTGGATAGCTTAGTACAAGACAAAAGCACCTCCATAAGCATTCATGGAAGGACAATCTTGACACTTGAAATCAAAGGACTAATTAGTTCATATTTTATAGTGTTTCCTAGATTAGATCGTGTGTTTTTAAGCCTTTGATTTGTGTTTATTATTGAAAAATTGTGTAATTTGGTGTTATCTTTTGATTTAGGAAAAATGGAGGATGAATGAGAAGTTTTGCACTAATTGGAGGATTTGAGCATTTTGGTGGAAAGTCATCTACATAGGCGTGTGGATTGACACTATCACAATTCTGGCACAAGAGTGTGGATGCTGACTCAAAGAAAGGCACAACCAATCAACACTGGCATGTGGATTTCACATAGCCGTGTGGTTTTCTGGAAATTTTGAAGCCATCTGCGTGTGGGCCCATTTTAAAGGCTCTAATTTTGATTGGCTATGAATTAAAGTTTGCGTATATTTACTACCTTTTAAATTAGGAAAGAGAGTTCTAATTAGGGAAGAATTCATCTTACATTTCTAGGGTTTAAATATGTTTTTAGGGCTTAGATTAGGAGGGGTTCTGTAATCTCTTCACTTTTGCATTGTTTACTTCTGAGATTCGGGTGGTGGAAGAGACCTTGGAAGTCATTCCATCTTGTTTTAGCAGTGTGGGCTACGATTGGAGGTTATTCACCATTGAAGTTGTCAAGCTTGAAGCTTTAAAAGATTAGAGACCAATTATCCAATGGAGATTCAAACTAATAAGTTTCAGGGGGGTTTTATTTCCATTCTATTCTTCTTTTCTATTGTAGCATGTTTATTTTTAGCTTTGGAATTAACTTCATGATTGGCTAAAGTTTTTGTTAGGTATTTAGTAGCCATTAGAATGTATGAACTTCCCCTTTAGTTTTTGATGATATTTGATTCTTTTCATCTTTAATTATGCTTGTGAAGTTTTAAGTTGAATGTATGATTGGCCACCATCTATTTGATTTAGAATTGATATCTTAAGGGTGAGTTATTAGACGAATCATTTGTAACTTGTTCTAAAAATTAGGTTGAATGTTAATTATGCCATTAGCTTGGGTAATTAGCGACTTAAGGTGAGAGTCGTAGAAATTTTAATTCATTGTGCTTAGTTGAATTGGGGATAGAGATTACGACTAATGTGCGAACTAAATGCCTAGTTAAGTCTCACAAGTAATTCAATCAAGTTTACTTGTCGCTTAGTTAATTAACTGTTTCAATATTCATTAGTTTAATTTTCACTTCATCAAAACTGAATAGAATATTTAGTTGCATCGTGTCTCCATTGAAAATTTAAGGTAATTAAGAGTTAAGCCGTACCATTCCTTAAGATATCGATATCGGGGGTGACTTACCATTTTATGATTGGCTCGTGCACTTGCAAGTATTTAAATTTGGTACATCAAGAACTTCGAGTCATAAAAGACTCATATATTATAACTAAAATAATAAATATTGATATCGAGCACTACCTGTATAGTTATTATCAGACGTCACTGTTCAGTACCCTTAACTATTTAAGAACCCACTTGGTTTATCCAGATATCACTATATCAAGGATAATGAGATTTCTTCTCAAAATAAATTAATCATATGATAACTTATATGCTCAATGAATACTCAATTCACTGTCTTTTTTTGATTATGAACATTTTTAAAATTATTTTTACTATAGATATTTATTTCATTATTATTAACAACTTAATAATAAATTCTCTATAAATAATCAATAGATTGTATATTTTATAGTATAATGTAACTACCATATTTATAATTTAATTGATCAACAATTTGAATATTTTATTTATTATGAATATAATATATATATATATATATATTCATTATAGTATATTATTGAACATATAAAAAAAAAAAAAAAGAATGCACTGATTGAACAATAGGGTGGTATGGTGTGGGCGCTTCCATTGGGAGATGTATGCTTGTGTGTGCGTACACGACGCTAGCCTAGGCAGGTACATGCATGCGCAGGTATGGCATGTGTCTATTTGTATAGGTGGTGGGTATGCTTTATTTTTATTTTTTTTAATGCCCGTGTGCAACTGGTATACGGCCGGGGAAAAAAGAAATGAATATATATTGGTAACACAAGACCAAACATCACGCACGCACCAAAAGGAAATAAAAGTTATTGTCGGAAAACTTTAAAGGGAAGTTCATAGAACTAGCAGCTGATGGGGGGATTAAATTCAGTTATTAATTTTGTTGAACAAATTTGATAAAATATTAGATGAAAAAGGAAACAATCATTTTGAATTGAACAAATTTAATTAGGTACATTGCTATTTGGGTTTGGGTTTTCATTTTGAATTGGACCTTTCATTCTCGATTTTACCTCTTTTCTCTTTCGATCCTAATTGTTGGGATGTGGACTTGGGCTTCGACTCCACCATGAACAAAATGATCTTTGTTATTCTTTTTTAAATAGAAAAAAAAACATTTGAAATCTGATGTCTCCTAAAAATGAAAGAAAAAATTAAAAAAAAAACATTCTTTTTCTTTTTTAGGAAAAATATACTCTTATATGTGTGAAAGATCCACAGTGTATAGAAGGTTGGATCGATTTCGACGCGACGGTAATAATAGCAAAATGGAAGTGAGGAATAGTAGGAACTAGAAGCTGTGTGAGGATGACATCTATAATTCAATAAATAATTTAATTAATAATTTGATAATGTGTAGGGATATTTTTTTGATAATTCAATAAATAATTTAATTAATAATTTGATAGTGTGTAGGGATATTTTTTTTTGATAATCCAATCAATGGTCAATAATCAATAATCGGTTAGATATCATTTTCATGCAAAAATTATTTCAACTAAAAGTCTTGAACTGCCATTCATCGTTCATTTATAAAGTAATGCATTTAATCAGATCTCATCTCTTCTCATTCATCCAACACATAAAAATACAATGGCCCTTTTTTTTTTTTTGGCCCAATTAGATTTTTTAAAAACTATTTTAATAATGTTATGATATATATTAATTAAAAATAAAATTATTCATAATGAATTTGATAGAGATAAATATTTGTAAGCAAATTACGATGTGATAGTAATGTGTATTGGCTTATGTCATTGTAGTAAATCTACACGGTTCAATACAATAAACATGCAGCGGACACGCTCTATGGACGAAGCAAGTACGGGTAGGAGTAGTCACAGTTTATGAACTGCTGGTTTCGGTTTAGAATTGACGGTTTTATGGTCACGAAATTTAGGGACCGGACTAGAACTATCTGGGCAGGTCTGGATTGGCGGGTTTCTAAATATTTTTTTTTTTAAATATTAAAATATAATAAGTTTTAATAAAATTAAATTAATTTAGAAGATAAATAAATACAATTAAAATTTTTATAGCATATTTATAATTTTTATTAAGTTTGAAACATTTTTAAGTAATAAATTTTAAAAATTTTAATTGGATTATAATAAATTAAACTTTATTTTAATATTTTTATTCATAATTAATATATTTTTATTCATAAATTAAACTTAATTTAAGTAATCAAATTAATATTTTTATTCATAATACAAAAATAACTTAATTTTAAAATTTTAATTTTTAAATGAAAAATAAAAATATTAATAATTTAGCTTAAACTTAATTTTTATTACTATTAATTTAGATGCCTATGTATTTTCTCAGGGTTTTGAGGAGTAATTCTTTTTCCTTTTAAATTTGTTGACTGCCCTTTTACTTTTTTTAATTCGAACTGTCGGTACTGGATGTACCAACGGTTCCATTGGTTAATATTTCGTCATCAAATCCCTCTTTTTGAATTTCTTGTTGCCTTAGCTTCGTTTTGGTCCAATCATCGTTGCACGCTTTGCCTTCTACTGATTCAAGAGCTAAGTTTAATCTCGTCTCTTCCAAAACGTTGCTTCTCACACTAAATGTTTTTTCAACTGTAATTGTTGAAACATGACATGTAAGTATTTTGGTGGCGACTCTACCATTCAATAATAGAAAAATCTTTACCTATTTTGTTGTCACCAAACTCGAATTCTGTTGTTAAATATATGTCAAGTTCAGGAGAATCGGTAAATAATCGAGCTTTTTTCTGACTTTTCAACATAATGTGATCACTCCTTCTCACCCTTCCTAAGTTAACCTCATCTTGACGAGTAGAAGGCATATTTGGAGTAGAAATATTATAAAAAGCACTAAATTCATGAAATAAATCGGTAATATTTCTTTTAACTTCATTAATTATTAATTCAATATTAACATCATTTATATCAACACATTCATAATAATTTTATAAATATTAACATGTTAAGTCTACATCTAGAATAAAAAATACTGCATACAAGATTACTCAGAAAAATATTTCTAAAATATATTAACCATTTACTCCTCATTGTAAAGATAAAATTATGCAAAACAATATCATTTATATACTATTTAAATACATCAACAATATTAGTATATTCAGACAAAAATATATGACATATTGGATAATAAATACTACTTAATATATATGTAGCATCATTAAAAACTTTTAAAATCTCTAGAAGATTTTGATAAACTTCCCAATATTATGGATATAAATTAATTTATGGTACATTATTAAAAATAAATGTGCATAATAATTCTTTATATCCATATGATTCGCTGATTAATTCATAAGTTGAATTCCAGCGAGTTGGAACATATTGTGGAAATCTTTTGGGTTTTTTACCATTTTTACGACAAAATTGAGCCATGATTTCATTACATGTCTCCATAAATAAGATATTATTTGTTTTATTGGATCAAGTGTATTACACAATACTTTTAATCCATCTTGAACACATAAATTTAAAACATGATATATACATCTAATATGAAAAAAATTTTCTATAATATTTGGTTAACATAAAATTTGTAATTCTCTAATATAGACAATTTTTGCCACCACATTATTAAAATCGATTGCAAAAATTTTATAAATTAAACCGTATTCTTCCAAAATATTTTGTTTTTTTCTAAATATATTATCAGTGGTATGTCTTTCACCAAAAATTCTAAATGCAAGTAATTTTTTTTTGCAATTTCCAATCATTAACAATCCAATGATATGTTAAATTCATATATAAATACAAACGCCAATGATTACTGTAACACCCCTTATCCTTCCGTATACACCATCGTATACTAGACTGATAAGTAGTGTTACGGTTTACAAAACCAAATATCAAAACATTTGTAAGTAATATAACATTTTTCTTTTAAGTATAATAAAATATAAAATCAGAATATAGAGTTCTAAACTCGCTCTCTGTCTATATTCCCTTATATATGAGTATTTAAATTTTTTTTTTTTTACAACACTAATACCATAATAATAAAATACAAAAGAAAAGCCAACCCGTTCGGAATGGCTGCCGTTACTGCTTGGCTCCATATTGTGGGGTCCACTATCAGCGACTTTATATCTACAATGTTTGTCGCTTTATCTTCACTTTAAACCTGCGCGAGAGAAAAACAAACTCCCGCGCTGAGTTATACAACTCAGTGGTACAGTAATTTATAATAGCAGTCATTTATAGAAACTATCAAATGTAAAATTTTTCATCA